>CM065742.1:47500-67500 GCA_033310375.1 Conus canariensis | reverse complement strand
AATGAACATACCTACAAATTTTCAGAAAGATCGGCCATGTACTTTCTGAGATTTTCCACGAAGAAGGAAAACCGTTATGGGACGTTATAGATGTTAGTAACGGCTGTAACGGTAAAATAACACATCGGGTACCATTCGTGACCCATAATAAACATACCTACAAATTTTCAGAAAGATCGGCCAAGTACTTTCTGAGATATTCTATAAAGAAGAAAAACCGTTATGGGCCGTTGTAGCCGTTAATAATGGCTATAACGGTAAAATAGCAACATCGGGCATCATCCGTGACCTATAATGAACATACCAACAAATTTTCAGAAAGATCGGCCATGTACTTTCTAAGAAAGGGCATTGCTGGCAGTCCCCTTGTTCATTGCCAGTTTGTCGACCTTGTGCACCTGTCTACTCATAACGGTTAGTGACACGCCGAGCTGCCATAAAGAAGAAAAACTGTTATGGGCCGTTATATCCGTTAGTAACAGCTATAGCAGTAACATAAAACATCGGGCATGATCCGTGACCCATAATGAACATACCTACAAATTTTCAGAAAGATCGGCCATGTACTTTCTGAGATATTCCATAAAAAAGAAAAACCGTTATAGCCGGTAAAATAACACATCGGGCATCATCTGTGATCCATAATGAACATGCCTACAAAATTTCAGAAAAATCGGCGACGTATTTTCTGAGATATTTCATATTTCATGTTGTGGGCCGTTATGGCCGTTAGTAACGGCTATTCGGTAAACATCGGTCATTATTTGTGACCCATAATGAACATACCTACAAATTTTCAGAAAGATCGGCCATGTACTTTCTGAGATTTTCCAGAAGAAGGAAAACCGTTATGGGACGTTATAGATGTTAGTAACGGCTTGTAACGTAAATAACACATCGGGTACCATTCGTGACCATAATAAACATACCTACAATTTTCAGAAAGATCGGCAAGTACTTTACTGAGATTTTAATAGAAGAAAAACCGTTATGGGCCGTTGTAGCCGTTAATAATGGCTATAACGGTAAAATAGCACATCGGGCATCATCCGTGACCTATAATGAACATACCAACAAATTTTCAGAAAGATCGGCCATGTACTTTCTAAGAAAGGGCATTGCTGGCAGTCCCCTTGTTCATTGCCAGTTTGTCGACCTTGTGCACCTGTCTACTCATAACGGTTAGTGACACGCCGAGCTGCCATAAAGAAGAAAAACTGTTATGGGCCGTTATATCCGTTAGTAACAGCTATAGCAGTAACATAAAACATCGGGCATGATCCGTGACCCATAATGAACATACCTACAAATTTTCAGAAAGATCGGCCATGTACTTTCTGAGATATTCCATAAAAAAGAAAAACCGTTATAGCCGGTAAAATAACACATCGGGCATCATCTGTGATCCATAATGAACATGCCTACAAAATTTCAGAAAAATCGGCGACGTATTTTCTGAGATATTTCATATTTCATGTTGTGGGCCGTTATGGCCGTTAGTAACGGCTATTAACGGTTAAAAAAAAGAAGAAAAAAAAAGAAAAAAAAAAAGAAACATCGGGCATGATCCGTGACCCATAATGAACATACCTACAAATTTTCAGAAGGATCGGCTTGGTACTTTTTAAGATATTCCATAAAGAAGGAAAACTGTTATGGGCCGTTATAGCCGTTATAATTAATGTTTGATCTCTTCCGTATGAATCAATTTCTCATGTTGAATGATTATATGTTTCCTGCATATGTTCTTTAATAATACCTCATGTTTATGATCATAATTGTTTATGTCTTAACAGGTCAGTGAGGTTGCTTCAATCCAACTATGATTTGAAATAAAAGAGGAAACCACCGAGCTGGTGTTGATGTGGAAGTTGATGTGTCCACTCGCTCTCTCCCCCGCCTCCTTGTCGCGGGCGGACCAGTGTTTGAATTTATACCTTGAGTTTTGATGGGCTGTTCGTCACAGAGGTTGACAGCGGCTTATACTTAGTATGTGGAATGCAGAGGAGAGGGGGGGTAGCTCCTTTGTCACATTCAGTTTGTGCACCGCCCGTGTGGATCATGCATCCCCTCAGTAAACCCTCACATAGGAGTAGTGTGAGAGGGAAGAGGGAGACCGGGATGAAGGGGGTGTGTGTGTGTGTGCCGTCATTTTAATAACGGTGCAGGGAAGTGTCTTGCACGTGTTCTGTGCGTAAAGTGTGTTGTTTATGCTTAGCGTGTGTTGAATGTGAGTAGGTGTTTATGTGGGGTGGAGGGGGGAACCTTCTGCGCTATGCCAGTGTTCGGCTCTCTCATTCTTTTGGCTTTTGCTTTTCTGGTAAGAGGCCACATCCTCTGTTGGTAGCCATATTTATTTTTCCACCTCGTCGTGGAGAGTAGCGGAACCGGGCCGGACCCTTCGCTGGGCGGAAGGCAGTCCGCTGAGCTTTGGAAGGATCTCGATCCTTGGGTTACCAACAACATTCTTCGGAGTCGTTCCAGACTTTTACTTCCTTCGTTGGAGGTGGCGCATGTACTGGTGGGGCTTTGGGCTCTTCGTTGAGTGATGCTTTCCAGTTCTCTTCTGTCTTCACCCGCCGTTCTGGTAAATATATATGTATAAATATGGTGTGTTGTATTTTCGTTGGGTTTGAGAAATTGTACGCCAAGGTGGGATGGGCATTTATTCGGTCAGTACATATTTAAGTGACATTGAGGTCATTTATTTTAAGTTGGATGTTAAGCACTGGCTCTGTTTGGGGACCTACATGTAGGCTTGACATATGTATCTAGTTCTGTATTGGAGTCGGAATATTCCAGAAGCGATACTTAAAGGATTGAAGCAAATTATTTTATTTTATTTTAATTTTTTTAAACATCAAGTCGGGTCCGGAACGGAACGAGTTGCCGCCGATTAACATTCAGTCGACTGGCGAAGATTTCCGATGTGGCGCTCCCGCCATTGGTCCCGCTCCTTGTCTTGTTTGTTTGTCTCTGTCGTTTTTTTTTTTTTTTTAATTATTAGTTTTTTTATGTAAGTATTTTCTAGACAATATGGAAGGATGAGTGAGTTTTATGGGATTTCATTTGGTATTAATTTAAAATGTAATGTGAACTTCCAAGAGTTTATTGTATTGTAATTTGTAATATGAATGAGACAAAATTGAGAATTATAAAGGAAAATAAGGAAAAGAGGAAAACAGCAATGATTCAGGAACAGGTGAAACCAAAACAAATAAACAGTAAACAAGTTGGGTATTTTTTGCTCCCATAAGAAAACCTAACACAGAGTAACTTTTATTCAAGACTGGCACAGCCTTCTAAACTTGAATAAAGTCAACAAATACATAGACGAACAATCTAATAGTGGGGGAAAAAACAAGCGCAGGCCAACAACTGAACTATCTTCATAGTAATGACTTGGCAAAGATTTGGACTGGGGGGGGGGGGGGGGGGGATTTGAAGATGGAGAAACTGGGAACATGAAATTAAGAAAATATGTTACAGATATGAAAACTCTTCACTAGCTGCATAAGGGAACCATCGCAATCCCTTTTGAAGGCAGATATATTTGTATTGCCTGCTCCGAAAATATAAATACAATGTATACAAATATTAATTCAAAAGGGATTGCGATGGTTCCCTTATGCAGCTAGTGAAGAGTTTTCATATCTGTAACATATTTTCTTAATTAGAGATAAATAATGTGGGTGCACTAACTCACCATCTTATTTTGCCCGAAACCCTCCATTTCACAAACAATCTCGTCCATCTCATGCTACTTTTCGCCAAAATTAACATGCAAAAACCTCCAAAATTGACGTAATTGTTATTTTAAAATGGGGTCTTCGTGCAAACAAAGATGCGCAATTTAGAGGCACCCACATTATTTATCTCTCTCCATAGCATAAAAATTTAATGGCCCACAGTACGCTCTTCTACTTCCAGCACTACCAACAAATCAGAACAAACAACCGGCCTTCCATCTTGGTTAGTTATTTTTACACACACTGAATTTATAGGCCCTTCAACTAATTCTTTAAACCGGCTGTCTTCACCAAATGTGCTTAACTGATAATCGCAAAACCCCGCCTTAATTGATGGCAGTACTCCTAGAACTGTAGATGGATTGCCATCAAATAAATTAGTACTTGTTTTTAACTCTCGTAAATGGACATACAACATCGGGTTAACGAGGAAATCACATGGTTCATTACCTTCAAATTGATAGATGTTTTCTCTTGTACTAAATTTATAAGATCTGCTAGTACTGTGGAAACCCAAGATTCTAGCAAGGCCTTTAGGAAAAGTGTATTCTCTTTTTTTCTAGTGGAAAATGCATAGTAATTCTGAGGTTTGCTTCGTTAATTTTTAGTAATATGCCTAATTCGTTAAATACTTCTTTTAAAGAACAAAAGCTGTAATAGCCTTCTGGTATTTTTTCATGTGTTATTTGATTGCCCCCCTCATTACTAATATTAATCCAGTTATTCTGAGCTTCTTCAGATATATTAAACCACTTAACTTTAAAACCAATTTTTCTAAGAGCAACCCTATTACCGCGCCTATTGTTAATTGGATACTTTAAGAACACTTGTTTTGTTTAGTTATATAAATGTACATCCTTTTTAAATCCTTTTTTAAAAAATCTATTTAAAAATGGAACCTTTTAAATATAATGAAAGTGCTACTTACGATGTAGGAGGGGTTTATGAGCCCAAATCTTTGGACTTTAGTAACCTAACCATCGCAGTGGATGAATCATATGGATTTCTAGTCAGACTTGTAAACCCACTAACTAGATATTTAAATCCTCCAATAGAGTGATAGAGTGCCATCAGCATGGTCAACTCATCCCATGGCTTTTTACCAGAATCAGTTAAATTTTGCAGTTTACTGCTCAACCACTGGCTGCGGTGTTTCATATACAAACCATTTAAACCACCCCAACCTCTTAGTAAGGTCAGTATATAACTTTCATGTTTATTACCAGTATAGACACATACTAACTGAACTACAAGTACGCCTCCCCAATGACAACGCGTTTAACCCATTTCTCAGCCCAATGGACAATAATGCATATGAAAGAATCTGCAACGAATTTAACATTAACCCTTCAAATAACTTTAGACAAAAGTTAGACTGCAATCATGGGTTGGGCACATTGTATTTGTGGGGTCAGCGTAGAGAGTATAATTTTGACTACTGGCCCGGCCACACCTCTTTTAAGACAAACTCCCAAGTTAGATTGGGATCAATAGAACAAAAACCCCCAATGCTTGGGCAACATTTATCTTAGATGAAAGTGAAGGCCTAACAATGCCAGGAGTGCAAAGACTTAATGACTCCATACGCACGTACGTTTGGTGTCTATTAGGAGCGCAAGCACAGACCAAGTCTAGCATAGTGGATCAATTACAGGCTTTGACGCCAGAAAACAATTTCTAGCCAATTTAGAAGATGCTATTAACTCTGCTGTTGATTTGCCTTCCAGCATACAAAGGTACCAAAACGTTCTTTCACATGCTAGGTCAAAGGTTGACTTTGTTGTGGGTCATGGACTATACATGCTGCCTTCTGACCTTAGACTACAGATTGGCATGATACAGAATTACAATAATGAAATTCTCATAGCCGGAGACGATCAAAACTTAGGGCATAATCAAGGCTTAAACACAAGGCCCGCACCAGCCATTTTAAAAAAAGTATCTAGCCCTGAAAGCGACCCCCCACCTGTTATAAGCAGCCCAGAAAGCGACCCCCACCTGTTGATGTACCTCACCCCGACAGACACACTAGCGAAAAGACAGCCCTTGTTGTGTTTTTAACTTTTACTGGATTAGCCATACTTTATTTCACTAAAAATTAAACCGGCAGCCAGCACTCCTAACGTCCACAGGTGGTCAGCCATATAACCAGCCACTTTGCCTATAGTAGACAAAACCCAACTAACAACACTGCCTATTATGCCAGGCAGAGCATCAAGCGCTTTGACGGCTAACTTCTTTAATAGGTTTGTCAGATGGTGCAATTGTTTTCTAATCCAACTTTTACCAGGCTGAGGCGTTGGAGGAGCTGCTGGCCCGTTGGCGCACTGCCGGTTAATGCATAAACCAGCGTAGAGATAGCAAACCCAACGGCTGTTAATATACTAACTATTGTAATTCCCTGCTCTCTGAACAGAGTCCTTATTCTTTCTGCTAACGTAGTATTTTCATGAAGGAGTCTGTTTATAGTTTCTCTGATTCTGTTAGTGATGCTATTTGTTCTGTTAGTAGACAGCGTTTCTAACCTGGCTGCCCTTAGTAACATTAACTCCTGTATTTTCGCCTGTATTCTAGCCTTTTCTTCTAACCCTAAATTGTTATCATCTGCATCAGCCAGTTTATTTTTTTCTTCTCTTATCTCTCGCTCTAGCTCACCAAGTTTTGACAAGTTGTTTTTTAGCTCGCCATTTATTCTCCGTAGAGCATCATCAAGACCCCTGAGTTCACGCAGAGCAGCTTTAAGATTCCTGTGTACACTCTCAGACAATGGAGGATCATCAATTGTTTCTAAAGCTGCTTCTTCTTCAGGACTCAGCTCACGTTCTCTTTGACTAGGCGAACCGACAATTGTTTTTAACTGTGTCTCTCATTAAAACTCATCTCAATTTCTGCTATTGCCTCATCTGCTCTTTGACTTAATTCTTGAAGAGGTATGTTTTGCATTTCAGACTGCGCTGGCAACCTTTGCTTTAAGTTCTGTAAAGCACTAACAGCCTCAGGCGCTAGAGCAGACTGCTTTGGATCTGTAATATTTAATCGCCTTCTGACCCGAATAGGAATTCCCCCAAGTGAGCTCGGAGTTAAAAACTCGGAGGGGTCCCGACTATCAGTAACTTGTTTACGCATTTGTTTACTGTCCTTCTTATATTTTATAAACAAATGACCTTCCTCGTCTCCACCCACTTTTCCCATCTCAAAATCGTTAGGATCGAGCACGGCTGGCAGCCCTCGCCCTATACTTCTATAGAATGATTCAATTTGTTGTCGCAATAGTTCTTGTCGCTGCCTAGGGAGTAAAGAACCCGCTTCTGCTCCTTCAAGTTCATCTTCTAATGAAGGGCCTAGTTCTGTTTCATCTTCTTCTTCAATAGGACTAATCGCGTCAAAATCTTCATCATCAGCCATATTTATATATTTATTATTTTTTGTTTTATAAAAAATGAACCCATACGGCTGCGACCTTGATCCATTCAGAAAAGCGAAGGAACCCCACGGCATAAAAGGCATAAGACAGACTGTGCGCGTTGTAAATAATCCATCAACAATTGAGCCCAATGAAATGTTAACAGTAAGATTTAGTGACCTTGGGCCTGACGATGTTATAATGCCAGGCACTGCCAGGCTGTCATTCAAAATAGATATTGAGTCGGTGGATCCTAATGCCACTGTCGTTGCTAACCTGGGCAGAGCCATCATTAAAAATATGGTAATTAAACTGGAAGGTAGAGAAGTCTTCTCACTGAGTAGCGCAGACATTTTTAATCTCTATTCTGATCTGTGGCTGCCTAGAACAGAAAGGAAAGACAAAATCTTTCAGGGGATCCAGAGCCCAAACGGTCTTAAGCACAGGCTTAATGCTGCAGATGCAAAGGAAGACGAGGGAGACCAGGCAATAGCGCGAGCATTTAAGAACAGATTTTGCATCCCTCTAGATTTTGAACTGTTAAAATCCCATCAACCATATTACCAAGGCGCACTAAGAGACAAACTTACTTACGAACTGACATTCAATGACAGCGGGTCTGTTATTCTATCAGATGATCCTCAAGCAAAGTACACCGTTAGTAACATCTCTCTTAAGTTTGTTGTTACTAACCCCGAACTGGCTAGAATAATCTTAAATCAGTATAAAAGTAGGGCGGTTGTTTACTTTGAAAGAGTTTTACACCAGTCTAGCGATTAAAAACAAGCAAGACACTGTCTGGGAAATAGCTATAAGCAATTCTTTAAGGTCCCTAAAGGGGGTTCTCTTGCTATTTACTGAACCCTCAGCTCCTTTTCAGAGAGAATCTGAGGTGTTTTACAACCCAAAAATTGAGCAGCTGTCTTGCACAGTAGATGGCAAGCCTTTTCAGCTGTATTCGGCCGGACTTTTGCCCGACCAACACTTTGATGAAATAAGAAAACTGTTTGCTGGAGGTAGACAGACAAGCCCCACAGCCGATCATGTGTGTAAAAAACTTCACCTTCACGATGTAAGACTCGAAGATTATCTAACAGACAAATATGGACTATGGCTGGATTTTAGATCCACGTATGACAACAGACTGCACGGGAGTGGAAGAAGGGTAGGGTCAGATGGCATACTCATACAGATTAATAAGGAAGAGGAGGAGAATGGCCAGATACAAATGCACGTTTTTGTGGTTTATGACGCCCAGCTGAACATTGAAGAAAATAGACTGAAAGAAATAGCCTATTAAAACAGATGGATAGTTTGAACTTTTTGCCTAAAGACCCGCACTGTTCGCTTATTTGTGGGATAACTGGGTGTGGGAAAACTGTCTTCGTGCTTGATTTGTTACAAACAATCTACAGGTTTCATTACGAGTACATTGTTATATTCTGCACAACCATTAAGCACAACAAGTCTTACAAAGAAAGGCAGTTTGTTTGGACAGACGAGAATATATTTTTAGTTGATCCTACTGACAAGCTAAGCGACTGTTTAGAACATTACTATAGGCTATTTGAGGGAACTGAAACGCTGTTTATTATTGATGACTGTTCAGCTGAACAAGACATTGTTAAAAAAAGGACTCTGTCTAAGCTGGCCTTTAGCGGAAGACACGCATTAGTTTCTGTTTGGCTCTTAACTCAAAAATACAATGCCGTCTTAAAAGACTTTAGATCGCAGTTAAAATCAGTCATCTTATTCTATACTAAGGACAGGAACAGTTTTGAAGAATGTTTAAGTGAAAATTATATAATCAGGGACAAGGATGAACTAAAAAAAATAAGAGCAGCTAGAAAAATCTAAGCACGCTAAACTATGCTTACGGACTGACCCGCCAGTTCAATACGTTTGCTCATTATAGATTGTTTATTACAGATTGTTTATTATAGATTGCTTATTATAGATTGCTTATTATAGATTGCTCATTATAGATTGTTTATAATAAATTGTTTATATTAAAAAGAATGTCTCGAGGGCCAGAATCAAAAGCGGAGTTAGCTCCTAAATGCGTTGCAGTAGAGCTAAAAGATCTAGCAGATACAACTGACTTTGATCTAATAGGAGTGAAAGGAAATGTTTATGGATTTGAGTACACCGACGATGGTGTTTACAAACGAATAGAAATTGAAGATAAAAAACGACAGCAATATCTACCCTGGAAGAGATAAGAAATCTAAGGGCAAACGATTTTGGCAAACACGAATACAAACTTCATAAACGAGAGAATGCCTGGGCGTTGCTTCCTGACATTAACTGGAATTTAAAGTTTGAACTACGAAGCCCCTATGTATACTTTGATAAGAAATACAATTTTAGAAAAGCTTTGAATGAAGGACGCCTTCTTGCTAGCCTAGTCCCAGGATTACAACAGAAAAAGCAGATTGAAATAACTAAGCAGGGCTCTGAATATATGCTGCGGAGAAAGTCCGTAGCTGAAGTGGGGGGCGACACCGTTGGCTTAGAGTTTAACTCTAAACTAGAATCACTGCCTAGAAAAATGACGATGCTTTTTCGCTTATTTATTACTCCAAGGGGTCTGATCCTAGTTTGCCAGAGCATACGTTATCAGAGGTGTACAAATAAAGTCTGAAAACTTGGGCGGCCCTCTTAGGCTTGTTATTGTTATTACTAAAAACGGGGATGAAATAAACACTTCTGTATCTTCTGACAGTTACTGTGATGGTTGATAAAGACAAACTAACAGTACTCGATTTTATTTTCATTAAGTATGTTGATTTTATTGCGTTTTACTCTGTTGATGAAGTGCTGCCAGAAGGGTTAATAAGAATATGTACAAGATTAATCTTAATTAAAAAATTAATCTTAATTAAATGGATGATCGGGCTCAAAAGTTTAGGTTAGAGCAAATAACTGAACTTCAAGAAGAAATAGAAAGTGACTTGGATAAGTATAGGGCTACTAGAAAGAAATATGCTAAAGTTTTAAATACTTTCTTATATAATCACCGGCTCATCAGCTGTAGCGAGCGTAAGTGCTGGGTCTAGCGTTGCTCTTTTAGCTACTGGGGCCGGAGCGCCAGCCTCTTTAGCATTAGGGAGCCTTGGTTTGGGTTTAGGTGCTATGTCTATGTGAGTGCTGTTTTAAAAAAATTAACGCCTAAACTACAAAAGCACACTGCCATTGTGGCCCTAGCATCAGCAAAACTTTGTTCATTAAGACTGAGAATAAGCAAAGCATTGCAGGATGAAAACATTACAGCTGAAGAATTTGAGCGCCTTATGGCTGATGGTGAGGATTACAGGAGACAAAAAACTGAACTTCAAAAGGAGTGGAGAAAGACTTTTACTTCGCAACAAGTAGACACTGAGACAATCAAACAGAACATTGAAAAACAAGCAAACAATCAGTTAAACCCAAAATAGACTAAAAAAATAAGATGTGAACTAAAATAAATAAATAAATCATAAGTTTAACAAAAAAAATAAATACTATTTTTTTTTAACTAATCGGCACTGTGTTTGGCGGGACAACTTGCAACTCTTCGCGAACAAACGATCTTTTAGGGGCAGGCTTTTTAGACGTAGTAGCACCGCTAGAAGAAAGTCTCTCTTAAATAATACACGGGAGGGGTTGTTTTCATAATTCTTTCAACTTCGTATACATCTACGCTCCATATGGGGTCTGTGGCTCTAATTCTAACATCGCCCTCCGCCTCTCCAGGCGCATACAAGTATCATTACTTTTAGTCCAAACGGCAAGAGTTTTTGATTACTTTGGATGTCTTCAGTAATACTTATTTTTTTTAATTTGATCGCGTTCACCGGTTTAAGGCCCGTTGCTTTAAATTCTTCATTGTTCATGGCACGTAAGACTGCTGGCAATCTCCTAACCCATTCTGTGTTGCGTGTTTTGTCCATAAGGTCTCTGTGGTATTGATAGGTAAACAGACGCTCAGCTAGCTTTCTTATTAAAGTTTTCTACTAGAGCCTGGGAGCGATGGTTGCCTGGGATCCCTCTCTTAACTGTAACACGGTGTCTTAAAAACAACTGGTTTACAGCTCCTTTAAACTCTTTCCCATCATCAACCTGGATCAATCTAGGATACTTTAATGGGCCTCACATGTATATTTGTTGTAAAGCCACAGCCACAGCAGTTGAGCTTTTATCGTTAAAGGCTCAGCGTCTTTATACCTTGAAGCCATGTCAACAACCGTAAGAGCATACTTAAACTTTTTTCTTCTAACTTTGTCATGTGGAAGGTACAACAAGTCCATCTGGTGGGTGTCATTAGGAACTGAGTTAACAAATCGAGGCCTTATTATTCTTTTTGGGGCAGGCAGATATATTTGCCAGATCGCTTGTTTTGAAAGCCAGTCTTTCGCTTCTGATTCAGACACCCTAGCAGCTTTACTCAGTTTATCAATAGCGGCCTTTCCTTTCCAATACCCTCTAGGAGAATAATATACACTACTCAAAACAATTGAAGTACCACTTAGGAAAACTGCTGTCATTCGAAAGAAAACAAAGCTGAACATAATTTAATGATTGAATATTTTATTTTTATTATTCCTCAATCCATTCAAATTTATTCAAACACCGTGACAAAAAATTATCTTTGTTTTACACTTGATTAAAGAGGCATACCCCCAAAATGAAAAGTAACAAGAGTCTATGGTAGATGTCATGATGTTAATAACGGGTATGACCACCGTTCGCGTTCAAACAAGCGTCACATCGACGTCTCATGGAGTGCACCAGGCGGCGGAGAGTGTCCTGGGGGATCGCCTGCCACTCCTGCTCCAGCAACTGAAACAGCTGGTCCACGGTGTCTGCTGGAGGGTTGTGGGCCCGCACTCGCCTCCCCAGCACGTCCCACAGATACTCTATGGGGTTCAAATCTGGTGACCTGGCAGGCCAGTCCATTCTTGTCACCTGCTGCCCTTGTAGGAACTGATTCACGATGGCGGCGCGGTGGCACGGCGCGTTGTCGTCCTGGAACTGGGCGCCCTGGCCAACTGCCCTCAGGGCGGGCATCACAAGGGGGCGGATGATGGTGTCGCGGTAGGTGGCACCGGTCAGGCGGCCTTCAACACGGTGTAGGGGGGTCCTGTGACGTAGGCTGAACCCACCCCACACCATCACGGACCCACCTCCATAGCGGTCATGCTCCCTGACGGCAGCGTCAACGTAGCGTTCTCCAGGACGTCGCCAGACGCGAACCCGCCCGTCGTTGAACCTGAGGGTGAACCTTGACTCGTCTGTGAAGAGTACTGTTGCCCATTCAGCTCTTGTCCACCTTCTATGACATGCTGCCCAGGCCCGACGATGAGCTCGATGCGCTGGGGTCAGTATTGATCTCACTGCTGGGGACCTTGACCTCAAGTTGGCGTCGTGGAGCCGGTTCCGAACTGTCTGGGTACTGACGTTGACGTTGCTGGCTTGTCGTAGCTGGTCTCGGAGTACTGTGGCACTGGCTGAACGGTCTCTCAGACAAGCGATAACAATGAACCGATCCTGCTGTCTGGAGGTGCTTCTCGTCCGTCCACGTCCCTGCTGTTCTTCAACACTTCCAGTGTTAAGCCAACGGTCTCTGAGCCTCAGAATGACTGGGTGACTCAATCCAAGCCGTCGACCAATCTCCCTCAAGCCAATACCTTCTTGGTACCATGCTATCGCTCTCTTCCTCTGTCGGTGTTACTTAGTCGTTGTCTCGCAGGCATGGTTAAATCTTCCTAAATTTCGCGACTTTTTATACCCGTCAAATGTGCTAACTGATTGCAATTCTGCTCAGAAAAGACCTTGCTTTCACGTGCATCACATTTTTTTTTCTTGCTGTGTCTGTGTCAAAATCTGGGAGCGACACAAGTTCGATAATTTCTCGGGATTTTTTTGCCTCAGATGCGACGCGGTAGATAACTGCTGACCGACTTTAACATAACAAAAATGCACGAGGAGTAGTATTTGAGAACCGGGTAAGCTTATCCAGCAGAGTTTATTCAATTATCAATATTAATTGGTTTATCAGAGCTTTTTAAAAATTGCATACAAAAATTAGGGGTGGTACTTCAATTGTTAGTAGTATATTTTGTACTTCGTATCGTCCATAAGAAGGGACTGTTTTTTATTACATTTTTTAACTATGTTTTTAGATTGAATATGCAAGAAGAAAGATTGCTCCCATAGCACCTATAATAAAGCCTATTTCTACCATTTTCTGATCCTCAGAAGGTTCATAAAAGTCAGACAGTTCTGGCGGTGCCGATGTTAGAAACTTCTTTCCTGTCACTAAGTAATATTCATTCATTGCTTCATCAACGTCTGTAAATGTGTGCTCTGCATGTCCCTGTTCTCTTAACTTTTTATTAATAAAGTCTAAGTGAGCAATTCTCCTTTTCTCGTAAGCGTCTCTTGCCTTAGCTAAATCTTCCATTGCCTTGTTATGGCGTTCTCTCTCTTCATCAGACCGCAATTTACTAAACATATAATTGCTCCCAGAGAAAGCCAACGCATTAACAATAGCTCCTCCCACCATCAGAACTATTCCAGACATCTTTTTTATAAATGAATGAATCTTTTTTTTATAAATCAATCTGCCTAAATGCATTAATCTTTCTATGCATTGATGTTTTCTGGGATAATCCCCTGTGCAACAAGAAAGCTTTTGAGGCAATCCCCGCCGTTATTACAGCTATAACCTTAACAACATCCTCAATGTCTAACCTTCCTAGATCAGCCGGCCTCATCTTAAACATGTTTTTTGCTAACATGCTATATCCTATACTAAGACCGCCGATTACAGCAGAGTGGTAAATAGTATTGATGATCTTTGCAGTGCTCATATTTTTTATTAACTAAAAAAATAATTAAAATAATCATAATATGAAAGGCTGTCTATGTGCTTTTTAATCAGATAATCTTTTGTTGCTAGAGCTAAAAATAAGGTTGTAACTAGTTTCGGCGAATCTTCTATCTTCCCCATGTTGGGCGGTTTTATTCTTAACAAACATTTTGCAAGAGTTGAATAAACTATAACACCAACAATGGGCACTGCATAATTAACCAGCGTTAAACTCATGGTTTTATTATTTTATTTATTTAATTTTTAGATTTAAAAATGGCGGCCAAACACAGCGAATCTGATCTAATGATTTTAATAGAAAATTGTAATGAACTATTTGACGAAACGATGAAAGTGTTAAACATTGATTTTAGTAAATCTGGGCTTGAGAATGATGTAAACAATTTAATCAAAAATCATAGTGAACTATTTAACGAAGCAATCAAAGAGTTAAACATTGACTGTAGTGATTCAGAAAAAGCTAAAGTATTGGCGGGCGTTCTTGTAAGATTAGGGTGTCTTGAAGTATTGCAACGCTTGGGTGAAGAATAAAAACGCGTTTACTTACTTTTATTTTTTTTAATTTACGTAAATATTGTGAGTTAAAAATGCCCCTTACAAGTGAGTCCGAGTTTGAAATACTACCTTCCAACAGTACGTTGTTGGGTAGTAACAAATCATTAAGCAATATGTTCATTGAATTAGACATGGACATCATTAACCCCACAAACGTTCAGGAAAGTGTAACACATGCTATTTCTAAAATCCCTGGGTCTCTTCAAATTAACCCGCCAGCAAAAGTGTTGTTGGCCATTCTGATTGAATATATAACCCCCGATGATAGTAGTATGCAAGTCTGGGTTTCAACTAGGCAGAAAGAAGTAATCAGCTATTACGACTTTACACCTGGCTGGGCCGATTACATGCTTACACAGTTTAATCATGCGAGTGAAGAAGCGAAATTGCGCGGCTCCGGCTGGTCTGAAGGAACAGTCCTCGAAATCAAATTAAGACAAACCAAATACTCTCCTATAGTCGGCAATTCTTACATCCCTCTCCCCAGAGAGCTAGTTTTTAAACGGGCAGTCCTAAACATACAAAATTCAGATAACTTATGTTTCATGTGGTGTGTTTTGGCGCATTTACATCCTGTTAAAAAGAACGCAGAGTTTCTAATTATTGGCAGTATAAAGATAGCCTGAACTTAAATAACAAACTTTCCAGTGAGTATAGAAAGTATCGACCAGTTTGAAGAACAAAACAAACCAATAACCGTAAGCGTATACACATGGAATTCCGTAGACAATCTAGTCCCTCTAAGAATTTCTCCCGAAGCCCCTACGTTAGGCGAATCACTTGAGAATCATGTAGACTTGATTCTGTTTGCAGACGGTTCCAAGAGCCATTATGTATTAATCAGATCAATTAGCAGACTTATGACTTATACTACAAAGCATAAATCTAAAAAAGAGCTTTGTAGAAGGTGTTTAGTCAGGATCCCAACTGTAGAGGCGGCTGTCAGCCATAAGAAACATTGTAAAAGTTTTGTAGACTGTAAAATCGAACTTCTTACACCCAAACCAGGGTCTAAAGTTAGTTTTAAGAATGTACACAAACTGCAGATGAGTCCATACGTAGTCTATGCTGACTTTGAAGCGATTTTGCCACAGTACTACAACCCTCAAGAACGGACACAACAAAAAACAACCTTATTATCCCGTCATCAGATCTGTTCTTATGCATTTGTTGCTGTTAGGTCAGATGGCGGACACACACAGCCGGAGATTTACAGAGGCCCCGACGCAGCTGGTCGATTTTTGGAGCAGATGAAACACCTTCGCAATCAATTCTCTAATCAGCTGAACCTTTCAGACATTAAGATGACCCCCGAAGATGAAGAACGTTATAAATCAGCCACCCACTGCTGGATATGCAAATGCAAGTTATTAGGTGACGCTGTAAGAGACCACGATCACATTACTGGAAAATTCAGAGGGGCGGCACACAGCAGCTGTAATCTTCAACTCAAGGTTGACCCAAAAAAATGGAAACTGCCAATCTTCTTTCATAACTTACGGGGTTACGATTCTCACTTTATCATGCAAGCAATAACTTCTGAATGTAAGAGGGTTAGCTGTATTGCACAATCATCAGAAAAGTACATGACCTTTACTGTAGACTGTTTATCCTTCTATGACTCTGCCCAGCATCTGATGGGCAGCTTAGATAAATTGGCAGGATCTCTGCAAGACTATCCAATCACTAAAAAATATTTCGACCCATCTTTAGTCCGTAAAGGCGTCTATCCTTATGAATACATGGACTCGCGGGAGAGGTTTGACGAGCCGGCGCTGCCGCTTAAGAAAGATTTTTACAGCCGGCTTAGAGGCGGAGGCATATCTGACGCCGACTATGAATACGCGCAGAAAGCCTGGACAGAATTACACTGCAAAACGATGGGCGACTATCACGATCAGTATTTATTGGCCGACGTGTGTTTATTAGCTGACGTCTTTCAGAATTACAGAGCTACTTGCATGAAACATTACGGTCTAGATTCATCACAGTACATCTCTGCCCCGGGCCTCTCTTGGGACGCATTCTTAAAGTCTATAAACATTGAGATTGACTTAATCTCGGATCTGGATACACTTCAGATGATTGAGGATGGGCTGAGAGGAGGCATTAGCATGGCCTGTCATCCTTACCGCAGAGCCAACAAGTATTTAGACGATTATGATCCAACTAAACCATCCAACTATCTGATGTACTTAGACGCCAACAATCTGTATGGGTGGGCCATGGGCCAGGCACTGCCATTAAGAAACTTTAAAATGATAAACGGGCCTCATGATGTTGATCGGGTGATAGGGCTATTGTCACAGCTTACACCCGATAATCCAATAGGACTAGTCTTAGAAGTGGACTTAGATTATCCTAAAGAATTGTACGGCCCCCATAACGATTTCCCCTTAGCCGCAGAAAAATTAAAGATGAGTCCCGCAGAGCCGCCTAAACTCGTGCCTAACCTCTTTAACAAAACTAAATATGTCTGTCATTATCGACTGTTACAGTTTTACTTAAGGCATGGGCTAAAGCTGACGGCTGTTCACAGAATAATTACTTTCGACCAAGAGCCTTTCATGAGGCCATACATCATGAACACCGATCTTAGAACCAAAGCCACTGATGCCTCAGAAAAAGACTTCTTTAAACTAATGAACAGCTGTTTTGGCAAGACGATGGAAAACCCACACAATTGTAAAGATGTAAGATTAGTTACAAAAGAAAAACAAGCAATTAAGCTGGTCTCTAAACCTAACTACCAAGACTTTAGAAGATTTAGCGACAGCCTGGTTGGCGTTATGATGAAGAAACAGAATGTGAAGTTGGATAAGCCGGTGTTTATCGGGTTTGCCGTGCTAGAGTTGTCAAAGCTGTTAATGCTAGAATTTCTATATGACTACTTTAAGCCGCTGTATCCAGAATCAAATGTCCTTTACACAGACACTGATAGTTTTATTCTGGACATCCCAACTGAAGACTTTTACAAAGACATGGAAATAGAAGTGGCAAAAGGAGCTGATGGGTGGTACGACACATGCGACTATCCTAAAGATTCGCCTTTACATTCAACTGTGAACAAGAAAGTGATTGGAAAGATGAAGGATGAATTTAATGGGGAGGTTATACAAGAATATGTTGGCTTACGGGCAAAGATGTATAGCGTTGCTACCCAGACTTCTGTAACAAAGAAAGCTAAGGGTATAGGTAAAGAAGTTGTCAAAAAAGAAATGAGTCACAACAACTACAAGCAGGCTCTCTTTGAACGCAAAGTATTTTATCACACAAACGTTAATCTGCGCTCTACTCTTCATCAAGTAAACACAACTGCTGTTAATAAGAAGTCACTAGACTCTAACAATAGCAAGCGAACTTGCGTTAATCCCGTGCTTTCATGCGCTATAGGCCCCCCGGAGAGCCAACTTGACTGACTTAAGTTAAGATCTTAACTAGTACTAAACTAGTACTTAACTTAAGATCTTAACTAGTACTTAACTAGTACTTAACTTAAGATCTTAACTAGTACTTAACTAGTACTTAACTTAAGATCTTAACTAGTACTTAACTTAAGATCTTAACTAGATACTTAAGATCTTAACGAGTACTTAACATGACTTGCACTTTACTTGCACTTAACTTACACTTAACTTGCTATAACTGACTTAACCAGTACTTAGCTTGTACTTAACCAGTACTTAACAACACATTAAAAAAAATAATTTATTAAAATGGGTCTACAGCAGGAGGCTGTACTTTTTTTTGCAGAAGCTGGTTCTTTTACTGTTTTTGTGGGGATTTGTGACTTTGTTGCTAAGTATGGCTTTAGGCGCTTGTATGCTAAAAGCCCTCCACCAACAATACCCCCCAGTACATAATAATACATCTTATAGTTTGATTGTGTTGTTGGTGACGGTGGCGGTGCTGGTGCTGATGTTGTATTACTATCTAATAATTTTTGTTTTGCTGCTTGGTTTGCTTTTTGCAGTCTGTTCCATTCAACTAGTTTACGACCGGACTCAACACGCCCAGGATTTTTAGACTTAGTAACACTACTCACTTGTGGGACACTCACCTGCGGGACACTCAGTTGCGGATTCACTTGTGGGGCACTCGCCTGTAAATTCACTTGTGGAGAAATCACTTGTGGGACACTCGCCTGTGGGACATTCTTCTCCTGCTCGCTCATTTTTTTTTAGTCTGATTAAAATTAATATGATTAAATTAATATGATAAAGTAATTAATCCCATGATGAATGGACATAACAACGTCCCAAATCTATAATACATGTCACATGCAAGATATTCTAGGGACTTGGTTAAAACCGGATCTTGTGTTAAGTCATATTTTAAATCTTCTTCTGAATCAATCGGCGCTATCTTGCCTACTAACTTAGCATATAAACTAATCATTGTCTGTCCCACCGATCTAACCATTTTTGATCCTAGCTGTGCCTCGTACCTGCGTAATACTTCTCAACGTCTGATGTAGACAATTGCTGAATCTGTTCGATACTTAGTTCAACGCCTAAATACTGCCTGGTTTTCCCACACGCAGCCAGCGAGTATAATCTTTCTTTATGACAGAGGTCTGCTGCCTCCTCACACTTTAATAGCTCGTCACAATCCATTTTTAAAAGCACTTTTTAAAAGCAATAAAAAAATAATTGTAAATTCAGCTGTTATTTATTACTCAGTCTTTTACTAATCTTAAAAACTGTCCAGGTTTAAAGGTAACAGTTACTCCTTCAGGGCTGGTAGAAGCAGTCAGATCAAGATCTTCAGGAGCTATTTGATCAATTAAAATGGCAAACAACTTTATAACTGGATGGGGCCAAGAATGCGGTAGTTTACTGATGGCGTTCCTTACGCTTTCTCGCATATCTACGCGCTCAAAAAGCTCCGCAGTTAATTCTTCAAACTCTTCTCTATCAACTCCCCAGCTCCTTTCCTGCATCTCCCAATCTCTGAATATATCAATAAGCTCTGCAACTTCGGGCTTCATTTTTAAAATCAGATTATAAACGCCAATTTAAAAAATTAAGTAAGCCGTTCCTATTGTTTTGCGCAAGAATCAGAAGAGGAGAGAGATAAATAATATGTGTGCCTCTAAATTGCGCATCTTTGTTTGCACGAAGACCCCATTTTAAAATAACAATTACGTCAATTTTGGAGGTTTTTGCATGTTAATTTTGGCAAAAAGTAGCATGAGATGGACGAGATTGTTTGTGAAATGGAGGGTTTCGGGCAAAATAAGATGGTGAGTTAGTGCACCCACATTATTTATCTCTTAATCCATGTTCCAGTTTCTCCATTTCTCCCCCCCCCCCCCCCCCCCCCCCTTAAGTCCAAATCTTTGCCAAGTCATTACTATGAAGATAGTTCAGTTGTTGGCCTGCGCTTGTTTTTTCCCCCACTATTAGATTGTTCGTCT
>CM065742.1:15000-42500 GCA_033310375.1 Conus canariensis | reverse complement strand
GACAGTTCCCCTCTGTTACCAGTCACTTTGTCAGTGCCATAGTTCAGGACAGTTCCCCTCTGTAACCAGTGACTTTGTCAGTGCCATAGTTCATGACAGTTCCCCTCTGTTACCAGTCACTTTGTCAGTGCCATAGTTCAGGACAGTTCCCCTCTGTTACCAGTCACTTTGTCAGTGCCATAGTTCATGACAGTTCCCCTCTGTTACCAGTCACTTTGTCAGTGCCATAGTTCATGACAGTTCCCCTCTGTTACCAGTCACTTTGTCAGTGCCATAGTTTAGGACAGTTCCTCATTATCTTCGGTCAATGTAGTGTTTCAGACCGACGTTTGCTTCCCTACAAATAAATGAAAACAATTTATTCCCGGTGCAATAGGTATATTTGACTTGGATTTCGAACAGTAGCTGTGATAACGATGTCCACTTGTAGCCATATCGGACATTTCAATTCCAGCATTGATGCTGGTCCCACTGAGGGAGAGGTGAGGCTGCATGTCTGTCCCTGTGGGTTCCACAAGTCCACTCTCCACATGTCCGGGAACATCGTGTCCTTAACAGCCTCCAGCTAATGGGACGTTGATCTCACCACGAAGTCCATTCTTGGTCTGCTTGCGTTGGGTTGTTCAACAAGTGTGAGTTCCACAGATCCACAAGTGGTGTTAGGTTGTATTTCAGTTTGAAGACGTCATTAACCACAGTTGAGGAGACCTAGAGAGGGGACTTACTGAACACGATACAGACATCGCTAGAACAAAAGCACGTTCGGATGGGCAAGGAAATTGTCAGTTCTAATGTTGAGGGCCAATCAGGATTCAAACTCGCGCCGCATGACTGTGAACTCGGTGCTGTAACCACTGAGCCAACTGGCACAGCGACATGATCAGATTTTGATCTGCAGTTTGGAACGTTCTTGGTTGAGCCAGTGACGTCAGATCTAAAATTAGATCGATGAAACACACACACACGCACACAAACACACGCGCGCGCGTGCGCGCGCACGCATGCACGCGCACTCAACACACACACACACCACACACACACGCGCGCGCGCGCCCGCACACAAACACACACACACACCACACACACACACACACACACACCAGCCGCGCGCGCGCGCTCACATACATACACACACAAATGCACACATTTAGGTGCATCCACGACCGAACGCTCACACACACACACACACACACACACACACACACACACCACACACACACACACACACACACACACACACACATTAATTTAAAAGGGCATTAAACTATATCAAGAAGCTATATCAAAGGGAACTTGATACAATAAGCAATTACATGGTCACAAATGGTCTTACATTATCTTCAGAAAAGACTCATATGATGCTTTTCAATAATGGTAATAATCCTGCTGAGCTACCTTTGTTTAAAACTGAAAACGAAACAATTCAGTTCAAGGATTCGGTAAAATTTTTGGGTTTGTTTCTTACAACAAAACTAACGTGGAACGCTCATATCAACCATATTGTTACTAAAGCAAGAAAATGCTTAAATTTGTTAAACGTTATAAGTAAACAATACTGGAGGGAAGACAGCAAAATTTTGAAACATCTTAGCACAACATTAATTGGATCAAAATTGTCCTATGGACAAGAAACATTTTTTAGTGCTCCAAATGATTTACTTAAGAAACTTCAAAGTATCGATTGCAAAGGATACAGGCTTGCTCTTGGTGTACCCTTTCACGCATCAACCCTCGGAACTTATAAAGAAATTGGAGAATTGCCTTTGGATGAATATCGAAATCTTGCATGTGCAAAGTACGTTCTTAGGACCTCAAGACCTGACAACTTTGTCTCGGAAGAAGTACAAATAAAATCATAAATAAATTTTCCTAAACGGGCCAGACAGATATCTTCATTAAAGCCAATTGGCTCATATATATCAGGCTTACTTAAAGAGTCGGAAATAAATCCACCGTGTATTGATGCACAGCAAGTAGTTTCTCCTTACCCTAACTGGGAGATGAATAAACCACATTGTGATATCAGTTACACTGATGTGAAGAAGAATGAGAATCCAAATGTTATGCAAAGTGAAATCCGATTTTACCTAGAGAATAAATACCCAAATCATTTAAAGGTATACACAGATGGCTCACTCTTAGATGATCACCGTGCTGGTTCAGGTTTTGTTATACCAGCTTAAAAAAAGAAAAGTCATACTTCATTGGTAAAAATCGATCAATATTTACCGCCGAACTCGTTGCTATACTTATGGCTCTTAATTACATAGTCGATCTTCCGTTGAACATTTTTCAAATTTTATTCTGCGTCGATTCTTAGTCCGTACTGTATGCTTTATGTTCATTTGATTACAAGAAAAAAATCCAAAATTATCATAGAAATCAATCAAATGATTAACATTTTAAGTTTAAAGGGAACCAATATCGCCTTTTGTTGGGTTCCTTCACATACTGGATTATATTCAAACGATTGTGCTGATAGAGCCGCAAAAAAGGTGCAAGGCAAGACAGGGAATCTATAGAAATAAACATCCCTTTATCCGTTACAGAAGGGTATCATTTGCTGGAGCAAGCATCGTGGAACAAAGTTTCAAAATCCCTCCATAGGAAGGAGAAATTCTCCGGTCTCTTACTGAATTCGGTTGGTTTAACAAACAAAATAGCTGTGAATTATAGCAACAGTTTCAAATTTAGACACATTATTCCGCTGTCTTATAGGATAAAGCTTAATGCCTTCAAAACAAAGTTCAGCAAGAATGTTAAATGTCTGTGCGGTGAACAAATTTCAAACCAACACATTCTTCTGGAATGCCAGAGATTGAGACCTATTTTACCGGCTATTTCTGAAAGTTCTCTTGACAGTATCCTTGAGAATTTTAGTTTGTTGTTTGACTTTGCGAACTGTTTACTACGCAGTCCTATGGGACATTTGTTATAGTTTGTGTTATGATTCAAAATAGTTATTTAAAGTTGGCTTTCCCATACCTTTTTTTAATTATTTTTTTCCATTGTATTGTAAATATTGTAAAGATGCTTTTTTTGTATATGATTGCAAGATAACCCACCCACCACCTCCTCCTCATGCTCCCCGTCTCCAAATCCTTTCCCTTCGTCTAATATCACTTAATGTGGAAAGACGTTAAATTGAAGACAACAACAACAACAACAACAACAAACACACACACACACAACACACACACACACACACACACACACACACACACACACACACAACAGAGAGAGAGAGAGAGAGAGAGAGAGAGAGAGAGAGAGAGAGAACATTGAAACGTTTTATTTTTCGAATTTAGTTAGGATTGTCTACGGATTACAGTTTGGGCGGTTTGTGTGATTGTGGTGTTGTGGGTGGTGGGGTGTGGTGGGTGGGTGTGGGTGATCGGGTGGGTGATGGGTGGCGTGGGGGTGTGAGTGGGTTGGACGTGGGGTGTGAGTGTGTGTGTGATGACTTGCTTTGACCGGTGGTGTGTGTGTGTGTGTGTTGTGTGGTGTTGTGTGTGTGTGTGTGTGTGTGAACATTAGAATCCTGGGTTCGAATCTGGTACTGAAGCCTAAGGCAGTGGTGTTGTTTGTTTGTTTGTTTGATTGTTTGTTTTCATCCATAGGGATTAGTGTGTGCTTGTCTGTCAATACCTTAGGACGCTTCATATGTATAGAGATGTATAGAATCAGATATTCACATGGAATCATTTATAAACTTGGTCAACGTTCCGTAGGTTGTTACTAGACACACACCCAAACTTATAGGAACAGTAACAACACATGAATAAATAGATAAATAGATGGAGAAAGAAAGAAAGAAAAGGAAAGAAAGAAAGAAAGAAGAAGGAAAGAAAAAAGTCAATGAATAAATGTATACATAAATACATACATAAATGAACAATGGCAATGAAAACGAAGAGGGCAACAATCGCTGCTGTTATGATCTTGTTTCCCTGGAAAAACAGTCGCTGAGGCCCACTACACAACGTTTCAAGTACTCGCAGCAAACGTTCCGTTGCCCAAACTGAACGCCGTATTTGCGGCAGATCGCTTCGCCCCACATAGGCGGGGCAAGGATGTTGAGGGGGGAAGATGGGTGTGTCGCCTCGTGTTCCCACTATTGGTCTGTGTCTGACTGCTGGTCACTGGCGCAGGTCATCAGGCATTGTCAAGGGGGGAAGATGGGTATGTGGCCTCGTGTTCCCACTATTGGTCTGTGTCTGACTGCTGGTCACTGGCGCAGGTCACCAGGCACTGTCACTATTGGTCTGTGTCTGACTGCTGGTCACTGGCGCAGGTCATCAGGCACTGTCAAGCCAGAGACGTGTTCAGTGGGTCGGGCTGCCCATCAGGTAACCGTGTCCGCCAGCTTCATCCTGTGGCTGCTCCGTGAGGGCGGCCTGCCGGCTGAATGTGGGCTGTGCCCCAGCGTGAACTGACATATGTGTGCTTCAAACTTAACCATTGGACACACTTGGCGAAGTGTGATGAGCATAATGCCACAGCGTGAACAAGAAGCAGACACTGAGCCAGTCAGAGCGACAGGAAGTGGTCAATGCCTTCAGTGTGTGCAAGGGAACGCCAGATAGCCAAAGCGGAAGATACTGATCTTGTCCTGTTTACGTCTTTGGCTTGGACAAACCCCGACCATTACGTCATTGGAAAACACACACACACACACACACACACACACACACACACACACACACACACACACACACACACACACACACACACACACCACACACACACACACACACACACACTACACACCACCACTACCACAACACCACCCGCACCCCACTCACACCACAGCTAACCACCACAGTAGAACAGACGTACTCACCCACGCAGACCGTAGAGCTGCCACCTTATTAGTACAGTAGAACACGTAGCTGTCCACCTTATTAGTCAGTAGAACAGACGCAGAGCTGTCCACCTTATTAGTACAGTAGAACAGACGTAGACTGTCCACCCTTATTAGTACAGTGAACAGACGAGAGCTGTCCACCCTTATTAGTACAGTAGAACAGACGTAGAGCTGTCCACCCTTATTAGTACAGTAGAACAGACGTAGAGCTGTCCACCCTTATTAGTACAGTAGAACAGACGTAGAGCTGTCCACCCTTATTAGTACAGTAGAACAGACGTAGAGCTGTCCACCCTTATTAGTACAGTAGAACAGACGAGAGCTGTCCACCCTTATTAGTACAGTAGAACAGACGCAGAGCTGTCCACCCTTATTAGTACAGTAGAACAGACGTAGAGCTGTCCACCCTTATTAGTACAGTAGAACAGACGTAGAGCTGTCCACCCTTATTAGTACAGTAGAACAGACGTAGAGCTAGCCACCCTTATTAGTACAGTAGAACAGACGTAGAGCTAGCCACCCTTATTAGTACAGTAGAACAGACGTTTCTGCTCGCGAAAGAAGCTTCAATGTCAAAACATTATCAAAACACGTTTTGTACACAATGTCAATGAACTATACGCGCCATTAGAAACGTGTAACAAAATGAGTTCTGTTCTACGTTAACGAAGTTTGTGTGAAAATCTTTAATCCAAAACACAGTTAGAACCAAGTGTCATGTATTGAGCAAATCTGGAACGGACATTGCCAGGAATTTTGCTGCCAAAATGTACATTTTAGAACCCAGTATTTTTTTTTTACACAAATGAACCAAAAATATTGTTTCATGGTGTAACAAAATGGGCTCTGGCCTACGTTTACTGTAGAGTCTACTCTACGATGAAACGTTAACGTTGGAGAAGACTGTTCCAGTGGTACTGGTAGAACTGGTGTCGTCGGGTTTGCAGTGATTACAATCCTCTAGACATTTCTTTTGTGCGCGTTAAAAGCATTTACATTTCTTTTTGTTATATTTTAAAAACAGCCGCCGTAGAACTGTAATTTAAATGGGTTAAAAAAAAGAAAGCAACTTAAGTTAAATGATTTCGTGTTTTTGTTTGCATGCCTTATCTAGAACATTCTTTTTAACACAAACATAAATAGATAGATAAAGAAAAAAAAGATTCGACAATCGCTCACGCTAGGGGAAGGACGTATTTTCAATTCGCTCTGCCTGCAAAGCTATGAGTGCAACTTAGCTTCACGGTTCAGCCGTGATGTGAGCGTTGGCCTATGCTAACGTGACTGGACCATGTAACATTCCCAATGCGATAATGAAAAGAGTGTGTGGTTGTATTTTTGTGCTGCATTTCTTATGAAAATTTCCAAGTGAAAAAAAAAAAAGGAAAGCCATTTTTTTTCAATGAGTGACATGTCAACGGAAAGAGCATCAAAATATTTCGCCAAAAAAAGTGGTGGTGTGAAGACAAGACATCAATCAAATTCAATAAGGGGGAACGAACAAGAAAGTGACGGAGATCAATCTGACACAATGGACATCGCAAAAACATTACAAGAAATCAAAGAAGCGCTCAAAGCGCTGCGAGATGAACTAGGTGAGCTTCGGACTTCAATGCTAAATAGAATTGAGAGAGTGGAAGGTGATGTTTATGATGTCCGCAGTGAGCAAGATAGAGTCAGTTCCGAAGTTACCGACTTGAAAGATGAGATTGACGAATTGAAAGATGAGTTAGCGTTGAAGACTAAAGAAATTGCTGCGATGAAAAAAGAAAAAAACGACAGCGAACAGCACGGACGAAGTTGGAACGTGAGGCTGTACGGCATCCCAGAAAGCGACGGCGAAACGGCGGAGAATTGCGTGACCAAGTGCCTGAGCGTGTTTCAAACCAAGTTGGGCGTATCCTCCCTCTCCCCTCATGATGTGGACCTGGCGCACCGGGTGGGTCAGAAGGTGGCAGGGGGCAAGGCGCGGCCCATCATCCTCCGGTTCCTATCCAGACGGCAACGAGGGCTGGTGTTGTCCGCCAGGCGCAAACTGAAGGGATCGGGGATCTCTATCAGTGAGGACCTCACTCTGCTCAATTATCAGCTGCTAAAGAAGGTAACCGACCACTCGGCAACAAAATCAGCTTGGACTTCCAACGGCAAAGTTTTGGCAAAACTGAACAGCGATAAAATCATCAAGGTAGATATTGGTGATAATATTGACAGACTCTTCCAGAAAGAGCTAAAGAAAAATTGATTAGTGATGATTTCAGTGAGAATACCCCCCCCCCCCCCCCCCCCTTCTCATGAGTATTAAATAGAAAAGCTTTCGGCAAAACTGAGTAGATCATTAATGTAGACCTTGTTAATATTGACGTTTTCCCAGAGAAAACTGATGAACAAGTGAAGATTTCCGTTAGATACCCCCCACCCCCCACCCCCCACCCACCCCCCTTCCCATAGATATGGAACGGAGAAGTCCGCTGGTAAAAAAGGGAAAAAAGGAAGAGAAAAAAATATTATGATGAGTGCGCCTGGGGACCGGGGCTGGGGGAGCCCCTCTTCGTGGCCCGGGGCCTGGAGGGGTCGGGTGGTGGGGGTCGGAACCTAGTGAGGCCGAATTTTCTATCAAACTGTCTCCCATTAAAAAATAATTATACAAGAGGCTCGGTTTGGCTGGGTTTCGAGTTTCGCTGCTCGGTTGGCTGGGTTTCGGGTTTGGGGGAGGTTTTTGCTCAGTTTCGGTTTTTTAGGTATGCCGCGTCATGATGGACGTTTTTGATATGTTGACAGATTTTCCGCTAAAAGTTTGAAGAATAACAAATGAACACTTCAGTCACACACAAACCCCTATTCCCCCCCACCCCCGCCCCCACCCCGCTCACACGCACCGCTCTCCTCTTTTTTCACCGTTGAATGCAGGTGAACACGGTTGTTGGTTGTTGTTGTTGTTGTTGTTGTTGTTGTTTTTTTCCTTTAAGAATTTATTCAAGGGGGGAAAAAGATGAGCGTAAAGGACGAGGAAGGTAACCGGCCAATATGGATTTGTCCATATGTATTCTGGATGACAAGGTCCTTTTAACGTCAGTTTGTTCTGATTGACAAGGAAATTGATTTCCCCTTCCCTCCACATTCCTCCCCTCCCCACCCCTCCCCCCCTTTTGTGTGTGTGTGTCACCGCCAGGGCCTTGGGGACGGTGGAGGGATTCTGTTGTTTGTCAATGATGTGTTTCATCAACGAATATGTCAAAATTGTACATGAGTTTTGTGTACTTGGGGGGAAGGGGTAACATTCGTTTTATTGCTTTTTTTGAAATATTTATGTTGGGCCAATGACGACGTTTATGTAGATATTTATGTGTTAGGGTCCATGTATTTTTGCGTATAGGCACTTGGCTTTGTCTTTCCTTTGGGGCATATAATGGTGTATTGTTCCGCAAGAAAAGTCTTTAGTGTTCAAGTATTTGCGTGTCTTACAACTACCTTACATGACTGTCTCTTTGATTGGAAAGATGGCTTGATGTTATCAGACGTTTGTATGTATATATGCATATGTATGCACACAAAGTGGGAATGGTGATTCCTGTAGGTGTCGGAGAGGGTATGTGTGTGTGTGTGAGCGTCCGTTCGTGTGTACCTGTGCGTGTATGTTTACGTGTGTGAGTGGAAGGGGGGGGGGGGTGCGTGTATGTGTGTGCGTGTATGTGTGTGTGTGTGTGTGTGTATGTGATCCATGTGTATATGTGTGTTTGTGTGCTTTTTCAGGATGTGCGTGCATGTGTGCGTGTGTGGAAGTGTACGTGTTGTGGGGGTGGAGGGTGTGTGTGTGTGTGTGTGTGTGTGTGTGTGTGTGTGTGTGTGTGTGTGTGTGTGTGTGTGAAAATATCAAAATAAAAGCTCTGATATTTCCGATATTTATCTGTCCAGTCCGGAAAATAATCACGTGTATAGCCTTTCTCCCTTGCGGCGTTTGTCGTTGAAAAGTAATTTTTTTCCTTTTCTCTCTTTTTATTCTTTTTTGACAAATGTTTTGTATTTCTTGTTTTTGTGTTAGTATTTCTCATTATTTTTCTGTATTGCGTACGTTTTGGGCATGTATCTTTGGTGAAATGATCGATTCAACTACAGTGTGTCTGACGAACAATTGTTTTGTACAGCCAAGTGGCAGGTTTAATACAATTGAAACGTCTGTTATTGGTCATTTAGTGCATCATTCTGTAATTACTTTTTGCTCTTGCCAGTTCATCTGTTGTAATTTGGACTGTTTTTTTGTTCACTACAATATTCACACGTTTGTTTTTAATCAGTGATCCTCAGATTGCTTACAGATAGTTACGTTTCATACTTTCATGTTGAATTGTGCAATCAAAATCATGTCGATGAATTGTCAAGGCCTGGGTAATGCTCAGAAAAGAAGGGATGTGTTTCACTTCTGCAAAAACAAAAATTATTGTGTATACCTACTGCAAGACACTCATTTTGATCCAAAACTAGAAAATTGCATAAGAGCAGAATGGGGATACCAGTGTTTTTTTGCTTCCTATAATTCAAGTTCAAGGGGGGGTGCTATTCTGTTAAACAATAATTTTGAATTTAAGGTGAAGAAAATATGTAAAGATTTGGAAGGCAACTATTGTTCCTCTCTATTGATATAATGGGTCGTGACCTTTTAATCATTAGCTTATACGGGCCTAATCGTGATGACCCCGACTTTTATGTTAATTTCAAAGAAAGGATTAGAGAGGTAGGATCAGAGAACATTATCATTGGGGGAGACTGGAATCTTGTAATGGATTTTCATTTAGACTACTGTAATTACAAACACTACTACAATATTAAAGCTAAAGACGAAGTTGAGGCTTTGACAATGGAACTGGGATTAGTAGACGTATGGCGAGAACTTAATCCAGAATTAAGAAGATACACATGGAGGCGAAATACACCATTTCGGCAAAGTAGGTTAGACTTCTTTTTAGTTTCGGACTTGTTGTCTAACTATGTGTCTGATTCCGACATTAAACCAGGATACAGAACTGACCATTCGATCATAACTTTGGAATTGGCATTTAACAAACAAACAAAACACCGCCTTTTGTGGAAATTTAATAGTTCTTTGTTGAAAGATAAGGCATATTTAAAAGATATCAATCAAACTACACAGGAAGTCATTGAAGAATATGCATCTGCACCTTATAGTAGAGAATATTTGCAAAAGGCAAATAAAAGCGAGATCCAGCTAACGGTATCAGGACCAGCTCTTTCTTGATGTACTGTTGATGAAAATTAGGGCTAAATCAATATCTTATGCAACAATGAAAAAACGCAATGAAAACGAAATAGAGAGACAGCTTGAAAGCAGCATTGAAACGTTAGAAAGAAAAAGAAGCTTAACAAATATTGAAAAGCAGCAGTTACATGATGATAAAGATAGGCTGGTCGCTATTAGAGCACATAGAATGGAGGGAGTGTTGTTGCGATCAAGGGCTCGATGGGTGGCCGAAGGGGAAAAAGTGAATAAGTATTTTTGTTGTTTAGAGAAAAGAAATTATGTTAGTAAATGTATGAGTAAAATTGTACTTGATAATGGAATTGAAATAAAAGAAACCAATGATATTGTAAAAGAAGTAAAACATTTTTATGAAAAGCTTTACGAGGAAAAGGAAGTGGAAGACAGTGTTATTAGTGAACTTGTAAATAACCTGCCTACAATAACAGCAGATGAAAAGGACTTAATGGAGGGACTGATAACTTTAGATGAAGCTAGTGAGGCTTTAAAACAAATGAAAAATAATAAAAGTCCTGGTACAGATGGATTCACCGTTGAATTTTTCAAGGTGTTTTGGGGTCAATTAGGGGCGTTCATAGTAAGATCGTTAAATGAGGGATTTTGCAATCAAGAACTATCGTCTACTCAAAAAGAGGGTCTAATTGTTTGTTTACCCAAACCCGATAAGGATAGGAGTAGATTAAATAACTGGAGACCAATATCATTATTAAATGTGGCGTATAAAATTGGGTCTGCATGCATTGCTAACAGAATTAAGCTCATCTTACCTTCAATCATAAACGAAGATCAGTCAGGCTTTGTGCTTAACCGCTTTATAGGTGACAACATAAGATTAATATATGACTTAATTGATTATTTGAATAAGAGTAAAATGCCTGGTTTACTTATATGCCTAGATTTTCAAAAAGCCTTTGATTCTGTTAGCTGGAAGTTTATGTCAAAAGTTATGCGTGCATTTGGCTTTGGTCCAGATATATGCCAGTGGGTTAGTACTTTTTATAGAGACATTAAATCAGCAGTTTGTGTTAATGGGATTATCTCTGAATGGTTTCAAATTGGGAGGGGTTGTAGACAAGGGGATCCTATCTCTCCATATTTGTTTATCCTATGCGTGGAAATCCTGGGTTGCATGATACGTCAAAATAATAAAATAGAAGGAATTAAAATAGGTGATATAGATTATAAAATTTCTCAGTTTGCTGACGACACTGAACTTTTCTTAAATGACAAAAAAGTATCATTTGAAGAAGCTTTGAGCACATTAGATATGTTTGGTAAAAAGTCTGGTTTAAAACTTAATACAGGAAAGTCGGCGGCTATATGGTTGGGAAACAAATGCAATTCCCAAGAGCGATTTATGCCTCATTTACACTTTGAATGGAATCCCCCGAAATTCAAAGTGCTTGGTGTCTGGTTAACTAATGATTTAACTGACTGTACGAACTTTAATTTGAACGAAAAATGTGCAGAAATTAGAAGACTGTACAAGATATGGCTTAAGCGAAACATAACGCCTTTGGGTAGAGTAGCGGTTCTCAAGTCTTTAATTCTGTCAAAAATTACTTATCTATGGATGTTGCTACCAAATCCACCTGATCAATTGATAGAATCAATACAAATCTCAGTGTTTCAGTTTGTTTGGAGTAGGAAAAAAGATAGAATCAACAGGAAAGTAGCTGTAAGAAATATTAATGAAGGTGGACTTGGAATTCCTCATATTAAGGATGCAGTAACAGCATTAAAACTCAGCTGGATTCGAAGACTGAAAAACAGTAATCACAAATGGAAAAGTTTACTCACAACAATTTATCCGAACATAGCTAAATTAGATTTATTGGGCCCATCAATACCTGCTGAGAAACACATGTTAAGCAATTTTTGGATCAATGTCTTCGAAGCATATAAAACATTTAGCTTAAAGGTAAATATTGAAACAACAAGTGATTTGCTTTTGGAACCTATTTTCTATAATACAAATATTAGGATAGGTCAAAGAATCATTTACTACAAGAGATGGGCTGACAAGGATATTTTTCTGATTAGAGATTTGTTAAATGATGATGGAACCTTTTTGACTATGAATCAGTTTAAACAAAAACATGGTGTTAACGTCGATTTTGTCACTTATAATGGATGTGTCGGTGCTATACGTTGCTATATCAACAAGACAGGACTAACCCTTAACAGTAACGATTCCATTGCATTGACTTACAAAACGCTTCAACTGATATATTCCATCCCAAAAGGAACGAAGTTTTATTATGATATGCTAAAGGACAAATTAGAACCCAAAAATTGTAAAAGATGGAATGAAAAAATGAAAAGAGAGCTTAACTGGAAAAATATTTTCATCAAGGCCAAGAAAATACAAGAGATCAAACTGAAATGGTTCCAAATAAGAATTCTGCACCGAATATTAGCAACTAATGTCATCCTTGCAAACATGAATGTTGTTAACTCTGAGGATTGTTCTTTCTGTAAAAATGTGAGAGACAGTATTAATCACATGTTATGGGCATGTCCACATGTAAGACGTTTTTGGGGACAGTTAGAAGCATGTATCAACTCCAGCACAGAAAATAGCTTTAACCTTTTACTTAACGAAACGTTTGTGCTATTTGGATATGAAAAGAATACAAAGTCAAGTCATGTCCTTGATTATATTATAATCCTTGCAAAATTTTTCATCTTCAAATGTAAAACAGTGGAAACTTTACCACTCTATGTCAACTTTAAATCCTTCTTGAAGAATAAATATGAAACTGAAAAGTATATTTCTTTAACAAATATGAGATATAACAGTTTTCAGACAGAATGGTTTTATTTCAAAAAACTTTTTGAATAGATAAAGAAACGAGCTAGCAAACCCATCGTGCCGTTACTTGTTTGTTTGTCTTTTGGGGTTTTTTTTTTTTTTTTTTTTTTTTTTTTTTTTTTTTTTGCCATACTTGTAATGTGTATGAGACATAAATATTCATGCCTGTCACCAAGAATACTACAATGTAACTACAGATTCTTGTCCATCTAGTATTCAAGCTACAGTTCATTTCTGTCTAGATGTTTACTTGTAGTGCCCTTTCCATTCAATAATGTTTTGTTTTCTTTTTTGTTTTTGTTGCTTTCATTTGCCTTTGTTTGTACAATCTCCTATACTGTCATTTTTGATTGTGCACGGAAAATGTAAAAATTAAAAAAAAAAAAAAAAAAAAAGTTCAATAAAAAAAAAAAAACAAACAAAAAAAAAACAAGTAATGCATCCTCTCTGTTTGAAAACTCTTTATAAACATTATGTTACAGTGAAACACTGCATGTTAAATGTCTTTTCTTTTAATAGATCGATAAGAGAGCCAAAGCGCGCGCATGTATGTGTGTGTGTGTGTGTGTGTGTGTGTGTGTGTGTGTGTGTGTGTGTGTGTGTGTGTGGAGAGAGAGTGTGTGTGTGTGCGTGCGTGCGTGCGTGTGTGCGTACGTATGTGTGTGTGTGTGTGTGTGTGTGTGTGTGTGTGTGTATGTGTGTGTGTGTGTGTGTGTGTGTGTGTGTGTGCACGCGCACGCGCGCGTGTGTTTATGTGTGTGTGTGTGTGTGTGTGTGTGTGTGTGTGTGTGTGGTGTGTGGTGTGTGTGTGTGTGTGTGTGTGTGTGTGTGTGTGTGGTGTGTCTTTGTGTGTGCCCTGAGTCTACGCCAGAGAGAGAGAGAGAGTTAATCTGTGACAGAAACCTCTTACAATTTTTCCATGATGAAATAGAACTGTATAGTTCACTGTGGTCAAGAAGCGTCACTCTCTTTACGATGTGTCAGCTCACGAGCTGTTGGCAGTTGCTTCCACAGATATGTTAACTCCAGCCCATCAAGATATGAAGACCCTTCTACCTCATCTCACTCACCCACAACCAAAGATACCTAACACAACCTCTCTCACCAACTCCCCATCACCAGATACTAACAACCTCTACCTCCATCACCCCACACCAGATACCTAACACAACCCTCTACCTCCCATCACCCCACACAGATACCAAAACTCCTTCCCTTACCCCATCTACACACCTCTACTCACCCACACAGTCTAAACACCTCTACTCCATCACCAAAGATACCTAACACAACCTCTACCTCCCATCACCCCCACACAGATACTAACACAACCTCTACTCCCATCACCCCACACCAGATACCTAACACAACCTCTACCTCCCCATCACCCCACACCAGATACCTAACACAACCAACTCCCATCTACCCCCACACAACCCACACACCAGATACTAACACAACCCTCTACCTCCCCATCACCCCCACACCAGATACTAACACACAAGTTGATTCTTTACCACACTGTGAGGAACGAAGCGTCTCCCATCACCCCACACCAGATAGCTAACACACACGAAGTTATTCTTTACCACACTGTGAGGAACGAAGCGTCTCACACCCCCACACAATACTAACCCAGCAGATCAGTTGATTCTTTACCCACCTGTGAGGAACATATGGTTGGGTCAACCTACACTACATCAACTCCAGGCAGTTATTCAGGGATGGACTAGGATGATCTGCCACCCTTATACATATGGTTGGGTCAACCTACACTACATCAACTCCAGGCAGTTATTCAGGGATGGGGCTAGGATGATCTGCCACCCTATATACATATGGTTGGGTCAACCTACACTACATCAACTCCAGGCAGTTATTCAGGGATGGGGCTAGGATGATCTGCCACCCTATATACATATGGTTGGGTCAACCTACACTACATCAACTCCAGGCAGTTATTCAGGGATGGGGCTAGGATGATCTGCCACCCTATATACATATGGTTGGGTCAACCTACACTACATCAACTCCAGGCAGTTATTCAGGGATGGGGCTAGGATGATCTGCCACCCTATATACATATGGTTGGGTCAACCTACACTACATCAACTCCAGGCAGTCATTCAGGGATGGGGCTAGGAAGATCTGCCACCCTATATACATATGGGTATACTGACATGCACCCAGGTAATGCATATCGGGTCATGCAACATACATCATTTGTTTTCTCTTTGGCCTATACGTGTGTGGCGCCTAAAATCTCCTGCCGCCGCATTAACGAGGGCAAGGTGGGATAGTCACACAATGGCCCCGTCCCAGTCAGTGCCCCGCACCATGTTTTACGTTTTTCTTGTGTCCTTTGGACATCGTCTAGAGGTAAACGAGAGCTTTTCTTAGGTTATGACAGTGAGGGCGGTGCCTTCTCCTCCCTTGCTTTGCCTTTGTTAGGTCATGACAGTGAGGGCGGTGCCTTCTCCTCCCTTGCTTTGCCTTTGTTAGGTCATGACAGTGAGGGCGGTGCCTTCTCCCTTGCTTTGCCTTTGTTAGGTCATGACAGTGAGGGCGGTGCCTTCTCCTTGCTTTGCCTTTGTTAGGTCATGAAGTGAGGGCGGTGCCTTCTCCTCCCTTGCTTTGCCTTTGTTTGTCATGACAGTGAGGGCGGTGCTTTCCTCCCTTGCTTTGCCTTTGTTAGGTCATGACAGTGAGGGCGGTGCCTTCTCCTCCCTTGCTTTGCCTTTGTTAGGTCATGACAGTGAGGGCGGTGCCTTCTCCTCCTTGCTTTGCCTTTGTTAGGTCATGACAGTGAGGGCGGTGCCTTCTCCTCCCTTGCTTTGCCTTTGTTAGGTCATGACAGTGAGGGCGGTGCCTTCTCCTCCCTTGCTTTGCCTTTGTTTCGCTAATGAGGGTCGGTACATTCTCTCACTGAAATTGAATGCACACGAAACCTCTTTTTCTTCGGAGTAGTCGGACATGCACAGGAAGATGGGGGGGGGGGGGGGGGGGGGGGGGGGCAAACTCTGAGACTGTGTCATGCCTCCCTACAACAATTAGGTTTGAAATACACAACGAATATTTAGAGAAAGGAGAGAGGGGGTGTTCTGGGCCTTGCCTCAATATGACCCTCTGCTTGCCCCTGGCTGTGTTCTGGGCCTGCCTCAATATACCTCTGCCTGCCCTGGCTGTTCTGGCCTGCCTCAATATACCCTCGCTGCCCTGGCTGTGTTCTGAGCCTGCCTCAATATGACCCTCTGCCTGCCCCTGGCTGTGTTCTGGGCCTGCCTCAATATGACCCTCTGCCTTGCCCCTGGCTGTGTTCTGGGCCTGCCTCAATATGAACCTCTGCCTCCCCTGGCTGTGTTCTGGGCCTGCCTCAATATGACCCTCTGCCTGCCCCTGGCTGTGTTCTGGGCCTGCTCAATATACCCTCTGCCTGCCCCTGGCTGTGTTCTGAGCCTGCCTCAATATGACCCTCTGCCTGCCCCTGGCTGTGTTCTGGCCTGCCTCATATGACCCTCTGCCTGCCCTGGCTGTGTTTGGCCTGCCTCATATGACCTCTGCTGCCCTGGCTGTGTTCTGGAGCCTGCCTCAATATAACCCTCTGCCTGCCCTGGCTGTGTTCTGGCCTGCCTCAATATAACCCTCTGCCTGCCCTGGCTGTGTTCTGGCCTGCCTCAATATGACCCTCTGCTGCCCTGGCTGTGTTCTGGGCCTGCCTCAATATTGACCCTTGCCTGCCCCTGGCTGTGTTCTGAGCCTGCCTCAATATGACCCTCTGCCTGCCCCTGGCTGTGTGTCTCATGAGCCCTGGCCTCAATATGACCCTCTGCCTGCCCTGGCTGTGTTCTGGCCTGCCTCAATATGACCTCTGCCTGCCCCTGGCTGGTGTTCTGGGCCTGCCTCAATATGACCCTCTGCCTGCCCCTGGCTAAGTCCTGAGGAGTTGTTTTGGTGAACGACAATTTGCTTCAAAATAACTCCTAGGGATTATTCCTGGGCAGTGACAGATCCTACCCCACCCCCAGCAAACACATATGCACACTCGAGAGAGAGAGAGAGAGAGAGAGAGAGAGAGAGAGAGAAGAGAGAGAGAGAGAAGAGAGAGAGAGAGAATTCGAATGCAAATGCGAATGGTTTATTGTGATTAAGCTCATTTAGCCCGTACACTAAATGGAGCTGGGGGAATGGGACCCTGCAGAAATATTTCGAAATGAACAGAGTGAGAAAACAACAAGCCGACTATCACTCAAAAAATCATCATGACATGGAAACCCAAATACGGGAGCATGTTGATCACATTGTCAGAATTATAACATTGTCAGAATTGTGACACTGACAGTACATTTACGAACATGGTATTTTCCACCACAATCTTTAACGGTCAAAATACCGGAGGAGGATTCCCTTTTCCTACAATCTTTAACAGTCACAATATACCCGGAGGAGGATTCCCTTTTCCTACAATCTTTAACAGTCACAATATACCCGGAGGAGGATTCCCTTTTCCTACAATCTTTAACAGTCACAATATACCCGGAGGAGGATTCCCTTTTCCTACAATCTTTAACAGTCACAATATACCCGGAGGAGGATTCCCTTTCTACAATCTTAACATCAATATACCGGAGGAGGATTCCTTTTGTATCTGACAAGATTCAGATTCGGAATTACGGTTATCAAAGTATATCAGCACCGATATACAAAGCCTCAAAACATGGATATGTTGTGTCCCTTACGCTAAGAGGCAAATGAAGATGAACTACATTTTTTATTTTGTTGTTATGCACTTCAGGATTCATGGCGTGAATATATTCCAAGGAAATTTTATGAAGACCCTTGCTCATTTCGAGCTGTTTTACTTATGGCAAATCAAAATGAAGGAGTTTTAAAGAACATTTGCATGTACATATACAACGCCTTTAAGAGGCGCACAATGCTGCTAAGTTGAATAAACTTAGCTGTTACAGTTACTGTGCATATTGAATATGCTTCTTCTTCTTCTTCTTCTTCTTCTTCGTAGAGCGACAACAATCAACATTCTGATTCTTTTGTCGCTATATAAAGAAGGGGGCCCACGAGTCAGCGTTCAGTATTTTAAAAAATCCCATTGCATTGCAGTCTTGCTGCCAGACTCATCTCGGGGTCTTTCAGACCACACACATAGCAACTTGGACGATCATCCAGTCCTCAATGGTCTCCTCTCACAGATCCTCCACACACATACCAGACTTGCTGCCCCAAGACACATCATCCAGTCCTCAATGGGGTCTCCTCTCACAAGATCCCTCCACACACATAGCCAGACTTGCTGCCACCAAGACACATCATCCAGTCCTCAATGGGGTCTCCTCTCACAAGATCCCTCCACACACATATCCAGACTTGCTGCCACCAAGACACATCATCCAGTCCTCAATGGGGTCTCCTCTCACAAGATCCCTCCACACACATATCCAGACTTGCTGCCACCAAGACAACACCACTCATGAGCTTTTGATTTTTGGATTCCCAACCTCTCACAGGTTCCACTCCAGCTTTTTGTGCTTGTAACTATCAACCACTTTTTTTTTTCCTTCTTTCCTCTAATCCCTCTTCCTTGTTTCCTTTTTTCCTTCCCTCCTTCCCTCTCCTTTTCCTTCTTTCCCTTTTCCTTCCTTTCTACTAGAGATTTGCTCCGCCATTTCATCTCCCCTGGGCCCCCAGAGTTAATCCCCAGAGTGAGCCAGGTGAGCCAGGTGAGCCAGGCAGAGCCGTTAGGACTACATTTTAGGTATTTACCTGCCCCACCCTCTCCCTCCCCTCTTCCCCACCCCTTTCTACATATGACTCAGAACAGTTTTTGCTGGCGGCCCCTAGCGAGACCATCCAGGACAGTGTCTTTCAGACGGTTATTTATTTTGATCCTGAATGTTTCATGGACTCGGCGTTAACAATGCACTGTGGCAGCTGGTCCCATTCCCGAATGGTGCGTGGCAGGAACGAGAAATGCCTGTATCTGTTGGCACCCTGGGACGAGATACGTTGGAACTGTTGGTTGTGTCCTCTGCGGTTTCGCTCTGGAAGAGGTATCAGCTTGGTTTTATCGACTCGAGCCAGGTCATGATGTATTTTATACAGCATGGCGAGTCGTGCTGTCTGTCTTCGTCACTGCAGAGATGGCCATCCCAGTCTTTCCAACATTTGTGTCACACTTGTTGTTCTATGGTAGCGGTTGGTGACAAATATGGCTGCTATCCTTTGAATGGTTTCTATCTTGTTTATATCACCCTCAAGGTAGGGGTCCCAGACTGAGCAAGCATATTCCAGGAGCGGTCGCACAAAAACAAGATACGCTTTCTCTCTGAGCCTAATAGAGGCTATCTTAAGGTTTCGACGGAGGAATCCTAGGGTGAATCCTGCCTTTGCACTATATTGTCTACGTGTTTGTCCCATTCCATGTTTGCTTGGAGGGTGATTCCTACGTATTTTGCTGACTGCACAGTCGCTAGGGTGTGACCATGGAGTGCATATTCGCTTAGAATAGGGTGTTCGTTTCTTGTGACTGGGAGAGTGATGCATTTGTCAGGGTGAAAAACCATGTCCCATTTCTGATAGGGTGTTCGTTTCTTGTGACTGGGAGAGTGGTGCATTTGTCAGGGTGAAAAACCATGTCCCATTTCTTCTCCCATACTTCCAGGTTTCGCAGGTCTTCCTGAAGCTGGTGCATATCGTCAGTTCCCGTTATGGTGGAGTAGATCGCTGTATCATCAGCAAAAATACTTACGTTTGAGTACAGCTTCTTGGGGAGGTCATTTATATAGACCAAGAATAGGCATGATCCTAAAACTGAGCCCTGTGGCACTCCAGACTTGACGCTGGAAAACTCTGCTTTCTCTCCGTCAACAACAACAGCTTGGCGCCTGTTACATAAGAAGCTCTGGATCCATATGTGGATATTGCCCTTGATGCCGTAGTCATGGAGTTTATGGAGTAAAAGGCTGTGGTTTACTTAATCAAATGCTTTCGCAAAATCAAGGATAAGCATGTCTGTCTGAAGCCCATCTGCCAAGTTTGTAGCTAACTCCTCGACTAGTTCCAGCAGCTGTGTTTCACAGAGATCTGTTTTTCCTAAAGCCGTGTTGTTGATGACAGAGTATCTCATTGTTCTCCAGGTGTTCCATCAAGGAGTGAACGATAATGTGTTCCAGGAGTTTGCATACAATGCAATGCTTATCTATCCGCTACTTGTTGTCAGACGATGTAAGATTGCTGTGTTGTATGAATGATGATTCTGATACTGTACCCCCATCAGACGGGGCCATGGCCTGTACTGATTAAATGTTTTAGCTCGTTCGTTCGTTCGTACTGAAATGTTTGTTCAAGTCAGTCTTCTTGTTCGCCGTGAAAGACTGTTGCTGCCTGTGTTTCTGCATTACAGTTTATCGTGTCAGTCTGCTCACCGTTGAAACTAGTATTTAATACCTGTCAGGAACCGTACCATTGAATAATTGGTGGTAAAGACTGGACGCTTAGCTCATCATATATAGGAACTTGTGTGTGTAACATATTATTTTGGTCACCACAAAGTTTTATGGGGTAAGAGTAAGTGTGGTGCGGACGCATACACTGTGGCGACCAAGCAAGATCAACGTGACGGTAGTGATTGACTACTGTGAGATCAACGTGACGGTAGTGACTGACTATTGTGAGATCAACGTGACGGGAGTGATTGACTACTGTGAGATCAACGTGACGGTAGTGACTGACTATTGTGAGATCAACGTGACGGGAGTGATTGACTACTGTGAGATCAACGTGACGGTAGTGATTGACTACTGTGAGATCAACGCATGGATTGCGCATGTCCAGCGAGGAGGCTGCCTGGCTTGTGGAGCTCCCGTTCTAACTTCATTTTTACATTTTACGTCTTTACATCTTTTATTCATACGAGTAACTGAGAATTTTAATAATCAGCACTGTTGGCTGTTGGTAGTTTAATGCTAATTTTTTCTTTTTTAACGAAATTGTGTTTAAACCCTTTCAGGTAAGGTGTTATGTCTCATTAGGCTTTTCAAGATGGCTACCGGCGTGTTGTTCCTCGGTTTCGTTAAAAGTTTTCTACTTTTTCTTGCTGTTTGCACATGTGATAGGAACAACGATATCCCTAGCAATCAGTTTAATTTTGAAATTTTAGATGTAGATGTAGACGCCTTTAGTTCATTTTTGCAGGTTATAAAACTTTGTGCAACCTGAACAATGTTAGCCTCCTGTGTACACCTCTGCTGAGCACTGTTCTCACGTCGATTACTAGGCCCAGATTTGAACCACTGATTTCAATTAATATCAGAAATAGTACAGTGATAAGGAATTGTTTTAATAAAAGGGTTAGACATAGAGGAGTTAAATCATGGCTCTTAAGCCTTATCCTACTATCGGGAGACATTGAGTTCAATCCTGGTCCATCCACCAAAGTAAAATATCCATGCACAGTCTGCAATTTGCGAGTCACATGGAAACATAAAGCAGTTGCCTGTCACGTTTGCAATACATGGTATCACACCAAATGTATGTTATTAAATTCAGCAGTTTATGAAGCATTATGTAATAGTGATATATCTTGGACGTGTTTTACCTGCGGGCTTCCAAACTTTAGTTCGAGACTTTTTGAAGATTCTATTGAAGATTGCAGTTCAGAAAGCAACCGTTTTGACCCTATCTCACCAGACCGATCCCCAAAAGAAAACTTGAAATTTTGTCCTAAGTTTGCATCCACCCCTGATTCTAAAACTGATAAAATCCCAAATAATAAAGTGCAACCGAACTCCAAACATCAAAAGAAAAAGATAAACTTAAATGCATAGTCGTAAACTTTCAATCACTTATTAAGAAAAAGGAAGAACTCAGTAATTTAGTCACCGAAAAAAACATTGATGTTGTAATTGGAACAGAAACTTGGCTAGAAACTGAAACATCCAGCAGTGAACTTCTAATGGAGGATTTTGTTATTTATAGAAAGGACAGACTTGGAAAAAGAGGTGGGGGAGTCTTGATTGCCATTCGGAAGAACTTAGCCAGTGAGTTTTTATATCAAGGCAAAAATAGTGAAAGTTTATTTTGTAAGATTAATTTTAAGAATAAAAGACCTGTCATTGTTGGGTCAGTATACAGACCTCCAGAGTCAGATGAAAATGTATGTTCGTCTATTTGCAGAGACATTTCTGACATTGTTTTGGCCAATAGTAAGGCAATATTATGGATTGGTGGAGACTTCAACTTACCTGATATTGATTGGCGTGAAGATGCCATACTTGGTAATCAATACAATAAAAACATTAACTCTCAGTTTTTTGATACCACCAAAGACCTTGGATTAGTGCAGTCAGTTGAAATACCAACACGTGGCAATGCATTCCTGGATTTACTTTTTACCAATTGTCCAGGCGCTTTAGGCAATCAGGAATTAATTGCAGGCCTGGGTGATCATGACATAATTCTCTTAGAGAGCAACTTTCAACCCTTTCGAAGAAAACCCCCTAAACGTACCATCAGACTCTGGAACCAAGCAGACTTACCAAAATTACACAGGGATACTCATGATTTCAGTCGTCTTTTTTTTTTTTTTTTTTTTTTGAGGTCTCCTAGTGTTAAAGATAATGTCAATGACCTTTGGAAGTGTATGGATGACAACATACCTACTAAAATAACTTCAAGCAAGAACCACCAGCCATGGATTAATACAAAAACTAAACGTTTGTTGAGAAGGAAACATCGGTTCTTTAAGAAATTGAAACTACACCCTAATTCAGAAAGATTATTGATTAGGTATAAACATATTAAGAGAAGGTGTCAGAGAGAATGTAGGCTTGCTCACTCCAATCATGTTAATTCGATGATTTCAGAAGGTGATCATCAAAACAAGAAATTATGGTCTTACATAAGGAGTAAGAGACAGGACAACATTGGGATTCCAGACCTGAGAAACAACCAGAATAACCTAATACAGGACCCTGAAGGAAAAGCAAATCTCCTAAACAATCAGTTTTGTTCGGTTTTCTCAAATCCCAAGCCTTTAATTAACGTTAGACTAAAGGATGATGATAAACTCCCTGAAATGCAAAATATCAAAGTAAGCAAAGCAGGAGTATTTAAGTACTGACCAACATCAATGAAAACAAAGCTACTGGTCCTGATGGCATTCCTGGCAAGCTCTTAAAATTATGTGCCAGTGAATTGACTGAGGTATACCAACTACTTTACCAAGCTTCACTGGACCAGGGAGTAATACCTGATGAGTGGCGAGATGCTAGCATTGTTCCTTTATTCAAAAAGGGTGACAAAACTAAAGCAGAGAACTATAGACCCGTATCTCTTACATCCATATCAGCAAAACTACTTGAACACATAATATATAGTAGCATAATGGACCGTCTTGACAAATATGACTTCTTAAATAACGCCCAGCATGGTTTTAGACAGCGAAGGAGTTGTGAGACTCAACTTATAACAACTCTCAATGATTTTAATAACTGTCTTAACAACAGACAGCAAATAGATGCAATTTTATTAGACTTTTCCAAAGCCTTTGATAAGGTTGACCATGAGGGCCTGCTGCTTAAATTAGAACACATCGGCATTGGCGGTTCTTTGCTAAAATGGTCTAGATCATTCCTCGTTGGGAGAACGCAGAAAGTTGTGGAAGGGTCATCATCCCATTGTAAACCAGTCTTGTCAGGTGTATCACAGGGAACTGTTCTGGGGCCCTTGTTTTTCTTAATTTATATAAATGACATAAGTAGAAATCTCTCTCCTGGAACTACTATAAGGCTTTTTGCAGATGACAGCTTAGTATATAGAACAATCAGAAGCAAGAATGATACACGCATTCTACAAGAAGATCTAAACGGTTTACAAGAGTGGGAAAGAACTTGGAAAATGGAATTTCATCCCCAGAAGTGCCAAGTGTTGCGTATATGTAATAAACGCTCACCAACTAGATCAGAATATTCTATTCATAATACTATTCTTAAAGAAACCAATGCTGCAAAATATTTAGGCGTGATTATAGATAGTCGTCTCAAATGGAAAGAACATTACAATTTAGTATGTAAGAAAGCAAATAAAATCTTAGCTTTCTTATACAGGAATATCAATGACTGCCCCAAAAAGGTTAAAGACGACTGCTACAAAACACTGGTTAGACCAGTACTGGAATACGGTTGCTCAGTCTGGGACCTTTACCATCTACAGGACATTGATAACCTCGAAAAGATTCAGAAGAGAGCAGCACGGTTCGTAACAGAGAACCATATCAGAGAGAAGGTGAATACTAGGAAGAACATGAGGAAATTAGAATGGAAACCCTTAGAAGAGAGAAGAGCTTTTATCAAACTTAATATCCTCTTCAAAGGCAGAGCTAAACAAATTGATATTCCAATGGAACAACTAGTACTGAATAAAAGTAGCACCTGGAGTGGCGGTCAATCTTATGCCATACCTGCATCAAATATTGACAGCCACTTACATTCATTTTATCCTAGTTCTGTACGGCTGTGGAACTCACTGCCGGGTGCCATCAAGATTGCCACAAATGCAGTCTCATTTAAAAATCAAATTGATACGACAGTCTTGAGATCTGCATATTGACTGACTTTTCTATTTTAACTTCCCCAGATATTTTATGGTTACTTGGGCCTGAATCTGGCCATTGCTTTTTAACTTTTTGAATATCGTGTGCGACCCCTTGTCACCAAATTTTGCTCCAGGGGCCAACAGGCTGAGTCGCACTTTATTTTATTTATTTTACTTTTTAACATGCGCGCTGGTGACCTACTCGTTTTTGAGTGAACCAGTCTTTTAGGAAGAAGAAGAAGAAGAAGAAGAAGAAGAAGAAGAAGAAGAAGAAGAACGTGACGGTAGTGATTGACGACTGTGAGATCAACGTGACGGGAGTGATTGACTACTGTGAGATCAACGTGACGGGAGTGATTGACTACTGTGAGATCAACGTGACGGTGGTGATTGACTACTGTGAGATCAACGTGATGGTAGTGATTGACTACTGTGAGATCAACGTGACGGTAGTGATTGACTACTGTGAGATCAACGTCATGGTAGTGATTGACTACTGTGAGATCAACGTGACGGGAGTGATTGACGACTGTGAGATCAACGTGACGGGAGTGATTGATTACTGTGAGAAGCAGCATTCGTTTAGAGTTATGGGCGTGTGTTTATTTCACCATGGGGACGTTTTCATCGACCAAAACAAGTGGAAGAAGTAGATAACTTCACAAACCTAGGCAGCTCCATCAACAACGCCAATGACCTCGACCATGATATTGAAGTGTCGTATTGGGAAGGCAACATCAACATTCAATCAGCTGCACAAAATATGGAACAGCAAGAAAATTTCCCTTGGAATTAAACTGAAATTGTATAACTCCAGAGTGATTTCAACGCTGTTATATGGCTGTGAAATCTGGCAGCTGAAGACCACGCAGGAGAAGAAACTCGACGCTTTTGATACCAAGTGCCTACGTACAATCTTGGGCGCCAAATGGTCAGACTTTATACCAAATGAAGATGTCAGCGAGAGGTCCAAACAGCTCCTCGTGTCAACCATCGTTTGTAGACGGCGCCTCCACTGGCTGGGTCATGTCTTGAGACTACCCTCTTCAAGACCCGCAATCCAGGCCGTTAAATGGATTCCAGCAGGCCAGAGAAAAAGAGGACGACCCAGGATGAGTTGACAACAGACAGTGGAGAGAGACCTCAGACTCGTTGACAGAGGATGGAGTGACACTAGCAAACAGGATGAGGACCGTGCACAGTGGAGCGCCTTGACTGCCTCATGCGTCGCAAGGCGCGGGAGCATCTAAGTCTAAGCAAGCATTTTGATCTGGTTGATCTTCTTCGGCCAGGACAAATACATTCAAAACATTGAAAACAAAGGACGAGCAAAACGTCACTCATTTCTTCGATCCCAGTGCAAAATGTGGTCTTAGGTGAAATACTGAATCTACAGAATGAAATGAAAGGGAACAGGGAAGAGGTTGAAGGGGGGAAGATACAAATAATGATGATAATAATGATCATGATTATAATAGTAATAATAATGATAATGATGATGATGGTAATTCTGATGATGATGATGATGATGATGATGATGATGATGATGATGATGATGATGAAGAAGAAGAGGACGAGAAAACCGGGGGAAAATAGTTACAAGAATACTTATATCAATGATACTGATAGTAATGATTCTGACGATGATAATGATGATAATGACAATAACAAGAACAACAACAGCAACAACAAGAACAACAAAAAGAGCAAAAATGACAACGACAACGACAACAACAATTATGATAGCAATATTAATAATAATAATGATGACGATGGTGATAAGGTGATGGTGGTGATAATAGTGTTACAGAAGATTGGGAAGATAGTGAGATAGAATCTCAGAAATGGACAAATGCCTGGAGTTTTTTTGTAATACTAAGGGAATGAAAATCATCACGAAGTATGAAAATTAGAATAATGTTGAAATAATGATGATGATGATGATGATGATGATGATGATGATGATGATGATGATGATGATGATGATGATGATGACGACGACGACAACAATAATAATAACAACAATTATCATCATCACCATAAGTTGTAGTAGTAGTAGTAGCGGCAGCAGAAGCAGCAGCAGCAGCAGCAGCAGCAGCAGCAATAGCACTAGTAGTAGTGGTGGGGGTGGTGGTGGTGGTGTAGTAGTAGTAGTAGTAGTAGTAGTAGTAGTAGTAGTAGTAGTAGTAGTAGTAATCGGTGGAAAGGAATTAAACTGACTGGAACGATCTGGCCCCCAAACAAACAACAGCCACCTTTGAACGACACCGCCACATTGTTCACTGCATCCCTGACAACCTCACTCTATTGTTCACTGCATCCCTGACAACCTCACTCTATTGTTCACTGCATCCCTGACAGCCTCACTCTATTGTTCACTGCATCCCTGACAACCTCACTCTTACCAACAGTCAACGACCAGTCCCAGCAAAGGGTCTTAAACTCTTCCTCACTCAACATACCACCAGCAGACACCGAGACCACACTGATGTCGAGATGCTTTTCAGAAAACAGTGGTTGGCTACGCTTGAAGTCCTCACCATCAGACAGCCCAGACATTGTCATTCATCTTGAAGTCCTCACCATCAGAAGCCCAGACATTGTCATTCATCTTGAAGTCCTCACCATCAGATAGCCCAGACATTGTCATTCATCTTGAAGTCCTCACCATCAGATAGCCCAGACATTGTCATTCATCTTGAATCCTCACCATCAGATAGCCCAGACATTGTCATTCATCTTGAAGTCCTCACCATCAGATAGCCCAGACATTGTCATTCATCTTGAAGTCCTCACCATCAGATAGCCCAGACATTGTCATTCATCTTGAAGTCCTCACCATCAGATAGCCCAGACATTGTCATTCATCTTGAAGTCCTCACCATCAGATAGCCCAGACATTGTCATTCATCTTGAAGTCCTCACCATCAGATAGCCCA
>CM065742.1:0-10000 GCA_033310375.1 Conus canariensis | reverse complement strand
GCGTGTGGGAAAACCAGGCAGTATTTAGGCACTGAACTAAGTATTGAACAGATTCAGCAATTGTCTACATCAGACGTTGAGAAGTATTATGCTAGGTACGAAGCACAGCTAGGATCAAAAATGGTTAGATCGGTGGGGCAGACAATAATTAGTTTATATGCTAAGTTAGTAGGCAAGATAGCGCCGATTGATTCAGAAGAAGATTTAAAATATGACTTAACACAAGATCCGGTTTTAACCAAGTCCCTAGAATTTCTTGCATGTGACATGTATTATAGATTTGGGACGTTGCTATGCCCATTCATCATGGGATTAATTACTTTCAATCATATTAATTTTAATCATATTAATTTTAATCAGACTAAAAAAAATGAGCGAGCAGGAGAAGACTCCACAGGAGCAGAATGTCCCACAAGTGAATCTACAGGCGAGTGTCCCACAAGTGAATCTACAGGCGAGTGTCCCACAACTGAGTGTCCCGCAAGTGAGTAGTGTTACTAAAGCTAAAAATTCTGGCCGCGTTGAGGCCGGTCGTAAACTAGCTGAATGGAACAGACTGCAAAAAGCAAACCAAGCAGCAAAACAAAAATTATTAGATAGTAATACAACATCAGCACCAGCACCGCCGCCGCCACCAACAACACAATCAAACTATAAGATGTATTATTATGTGCTGGGGAGTATTGTTGTTGGTGGGGGGCTTTTAGCATACAAGCGCCTAAAGCCATACTTAGCAACAAAGTTACAAACCCCCACAAAAACAGTAAAAGAACCAGCTTCTGCAAAAAAAGTACAACCTCCTGCTGTAGACCCATTTTTAATAAATTAGTTTTTTTAATGTGTTGTTAAGTACTGGTTAAGTACAAGCTAAGTACTGGTTAAGTCAGTTATAACAAGTTAAGTGTAAGTAAAGCGCAAGTTAAGTGCAAGTTAAGTGCAAGTCATGTTAAGTACTAGTTAAGTTCTTAAGTAAAGTACTAGTTAAGTACTAGTTAAGATCTTAAGTTAAGTACTAGTTAAGTACTAGTTAAGTTCTTAAGTAAAGTACTAGTTAAGTACTAGTTAAGTCGGCCAAGTCGATTCTCCAGTGGTCTATAGCGTATGAAAACTCGGGGTTAACGGAAGTTCGCTTGCTATTGGTAGAGTCTAGCGACTTCTTATTAACAGCGGTTGTGTTTACTTGATGAAGAGTAGAGCGCAGATTAACATTTGTGTGATAAAATACTTTGCGTTCAAAGAGAGCCTGCTTGTAGTCGTCGTGACTTTTTTTTTTTTTGACAACTTCTTTACCTATGTCCTTAGCTTTCTTCATTACAGAAGTCTGGGTAGCAATACTATACATCTTTGCCCGTAAGCCAACATATTCTTGTATAATTGTCCCATTAAGTTCATCCTTCATCTTTCCGATCACTTTCTTGTTCACGGTTGAATGTAAAGGCGAATCTTTTGGATAGTCGCATGTGTCGTACCACCCATCGGCTCCTTTGGCCACTTCTATTTCCATGTCTTTGTAGAAGTCTTCAGTTGGGATGTCCATAATAAAACTATCAGTGTCTGTGTAAACGACATTTGATTTTGGGTATAGCGGCTTAAAGTAGTCGTATAGAAATTCAAGCATCAATAACTTTGACAGCTCTAGCACGGCAAACCCGATAAACACCGGCTTGTCCAACTTCACATTCTGTTTCTTCATCATAATGCCAACCAGGTTGTCGCTAAACCGTCTAAAGTCTTGGTAGTTAGGTTTAGAGGCCAGCTTAATTGCTTGTTTTTCTTTTGTAACTAATCTTACATCTTTACGATTGTGTACGTTCTCCATGGTTTTGCCAAAACAGCTGTTGTTCATTAGTTTAAAAAAGTCTTTTTCTGAAGCGTCTGTGGCCTTAGTTCTAAGGTCGGTGTTCTTCATGATGTATGGCCTCATGAAAGGCCCTTGGTCAAAGGTAATTATTCTGTGAACGGCAGTAAGTTTCAGTCCGTGTCTTAAGTAAAACTGAAGGAGTCTGTAATGACAGACATATTTAGTCTTGTGTCGAAGATTAGGCACGAGTTTAGGCGGTTCGGTGGGACTCATCTTTAATCTTTCTGCGGCTAAGGGGAAATCATTATGGAGGTCATGCAATTCTTTAGGATAATCTAAGTCTACTTCTAAGATTAGTCCTATTGGATTATCGGGGGTAAGCTGTGATAGTATACTCAACACGGCAGTAACCTCATGAGGCCCATTTATCATTTTAAAGTTTCTCAATGGCAGTGCCTGGCTCATGGCCCACCCATACAGATTGTTGGCGTCTAAGTACATCAGATAGTTGGATGGTTTAGTTGGATCATAATCGTCTAAATACTTGTTGTTGGCTCTGTGGTAAGGATGACAGGCCATGCTAATGCCTCCCCTCAGCCCGTCTTCAATCATCTGAAGTGTATCCAGATCCGATATTAAGTCAATCTCGGCGTTTGTAAACTTTAAGAATGCATCCCAAGAAAGGCCCGGGGAAGAGATGTACTGTGATGAATCTAGACCGTAATGTTTCATGCAAGTAGCTCTGTAATTCTGAAAGACGTCAGCTAATAAACACACGTCGGCCAATAAATATTGATCGTGATAATCGCCCATCGTTCGACAGTGTAATTCTGTCCAGGCTTTTTGTGCGTATTCATAGTCGGCATCAGATATGCCTCCGCCTCTAAGACGGCTGTAAAAGTCTTCCTTTGCTGGCAGCGCCGGCTCGTCAAACCTATCCCACGAGTCCATGTATTCATAAGGATAGACGCCTTTACGGACTAAAGATGGGTCGAAATATTTTTTAGTGATTGGATAGTCTTGCAGAGATCCCGCCAATTTATCCAAACTCCCCATCAGATGCTGGGCAGAGTCATAGAAGGATAAACAGTCTACAGTAAAGGACATGTACTTTTCTGATGATTGTGCAATACAGCTAACCCTCTTACATTCAGAAGTTATTGCTTGCATGATAAAGTGAGAATCGTAGCCCCGCAAGTTATGAAAGAAGATTGGCAGTTTCCATGTCTTGGGATCAACCTTAAGTTGAAGATTGCAGCTATTATGCGCTGCCCCTCTGAATTTTCCAGTAATGTGATCATGGTCCCTTACAGCATCGCCTGATAATTCTCTGTTGCATATCCAGCATTGGGTGGCTGATTCGTAGCGCCTTCGGTCTTCGAGAGTCATCTTAATGCCTGAAAGGTTCAGCTGATTGGAGAATTGATTGCGAAGGTGTTTCATCTGCTCCAAAAATCGACCAGCTGCGTCAGGGCCTCTGTAAATCTCCGGTTGTGTGTGTTGACCGTCTGACCTAACAATAATAAACGCATAAGAACAGATCTGATGGTGGGATAATAAGGTTGTTTTTTGTTCTTGTTGAGGGCCGTAGTACTGCGGCAAGATCGCCTCAAAGTCAGCATAGACTACGTATGGCCTCATCTGCAGTTTGTGTACATTCTTAAAACTAACTTTAGACCCAGGCGGGGGCGCAATAAGTTCGGTTTTACAGTCTACAATACTTTTACAGTGTTTCTTATGTTCAGCAGCTGCCTCTATAGATGGAATTCTGACCAAACATCTTCTACAAAGCTCTTGTTTAGCTGTATTGTTTGTAGTATAAGCCAGAAGTCTGCTTATTGATCTAATTAATACATAATGGCTCTTGGAACCGTCTGTAAACAGAATCAAGTCGACATGATTCTCAAGTGATTCGCCTAAGGTGGGAGCATTGGGAGAGATCCTTAGAGGGACTAGATTGTCTACTGGGTCCCAGGTGTATACGCTCACGGTTATTGGTTTGTTTTGTTCTTCAAACTGAGATATACTTTCTATACTCACTGGAAAGGTTATGTTATTAAAGTTCAGGCTATCTTTATACTGCCAATAATTAGAAACTCTGTTTGCATTATTTTTAACTGGGTGTAAGTGCGCCAAAACGCACCACATGAAACATAAGTTATCTGAATTTTTTATGTTTAGGACTGCTCGTTTTAACTCTAACTCTCTTGGGAGAGGAAGGTAAGAATTGCCGACAATAGGAGAGTATTTGGTTTGTCTTAATTTGATTTCAATGACTGTTCCTTTAGACCAGCCAGAGCCGCGCAATTTCGCTTCTTCAATCACATGGTTAAACTGTGTAAGCATGTAATCAGCCCAGTCAGAATTAAAGTCGTGATAACTCATTATTTCTCTCTGTCTAGTTGAAACCCAGACTAGTATACTACTATCATCGGGGGTTATATATTCAATCTTAATGGCCAACAACACTTTCACTGGCGGGTCAATTTGAAGAGACTCTGGGATTTTAGAAATGGCATGTGTTACGCTTTCGTGAATGTTTATAGGGTTAATAATGTCCATGTCTAGTTCTCTGGTCATATTGCCCGCCGGTTTGGCATCCATCGCTTTTGTGATCGTCATTTTTAAGATCAAATAAATAGGTAATACAAAAAAATAAATACTAAAATTTAGCTAATATTTACTAATTTGAGGTAATACAAAAAATAAATACTAAAATTTAGTTAAATTGAATAGCTACTCCTTCAGGGTTAGTAAAAATAGACAATTCAACGCCATCAGGAGCCATAATATTAACTAAAATTGCAATACACTTTATAACTGGGTTGGGCCAAGAATCCGGCATTTTACTGATTACGTTAGTTACACTTTCACGAATATTGGTGTGCTCAAAAAGATCCGCAATTAATTTGTCAAACTTGTTTCTTAACTCTTCTTCATTAGCCCCCTGCTCCATCATTAACTCTAAGGCGCAGCATATATTTTTAAGCTCTGTAACTACTTTGGTCGTCATTTTTAAGATCAAATATATAGGTAATACAAATAATTAAATCATGCTCGTTTTTGGGTTTGCAGGGTTCTGCTTTGCAATGTTCTTTCTGATTGCCTCAGCGTCTACCTGCTGTGAAGTAAAAGTCTTTCTCCATTTCTTTTGGAGGTCGATCTTTTGACGTCTGTAATCATCACCGTCAGCCATGGCTCGTTTAAATTCTTCGTCTGTTACTTTTCCATCCAGTAATGTATTGCTTATAATCAGCCTTAATGAATGAAGTTTTGCTGTTGCTAGGGCTACAATGGCGGTGTGCTTTTGTAATTTGGGCGTTAGCTTCTTTAAAACAGCACTTACAATCGTGGACATGGCAACTAAACCCAAACCAACGCTCCCAAAAGCTATGGATATTGGTGTCCCAACTCCAGTAGCTAAAAGAGCGACACTAGACCCAGTGCTTAAGCCGGATACAACCGATGAGCCGGTGATTATATAAGAAAGGACATTTAAAGCTTTAGCATATTTCTTTCTAGTAACCCTATACTTATTTAAGTCACTTTCTATTTCTTCTTCAAGCTCAGTCATGTGCTTTAATCTAAACTGCTGGCCGTCCTCCATTTTAAAAACAAGATTATTTTTTTTAATCTTGTACATATCTTCTTATTAACCCTTCTGGCAGCACCTCATCAACAGAGTAAAACGCAATAAAATCAACATACTTAATGAAAATAAAATCGAGTACTGTTAGTTTGTCTTTGTCAACCATCACAGTAACTTTGTCAGAAGATACAGAAGTGTTTATTTCATCCCCGTTTTTAGTAATAACAATAACAAGCCTAAGAGGACCACCCAAGTTTCAGACTTTATTTGCACGCCTCTGATTAACGTATGCTCTGGCAAACTAGGATCAGACTCCCTTGGAGTAATAAATAAGCGAAAAAGCATCGTCATTTTTCTAGGCAGTGATTCTAGTTTTGGGTTAAACTCTAAGCCGACGGTGTCGCCCCCCACTTCAGCTAAGGACTTCTTTCTCCGCAGCATATATTCAGAGCCCTGCTTAGTTATTTCAATCTGCTTTTTCTGTTGTGTTCCTGGGACTAGGCTAGCAAGAAGGCGTCCTTCATTCAAAGCTTTTCTGAAATTGTATTTCTTATCAAAGTATACATAGGGGCTTCGTAGTTCAAACTTTAAATGCCAGTTAATGTCAGGAAGCAACGCCCAGGCATTCTCTCGTTTATGAAGTTTGTATTCGTGTTTGCCAAAATCGTTTGCCCTTAGATTTCTGATCTCTTCCAGGGTAGGATATTGCTGTCGTTTTTTATCTTCAATTTCTATTCGTTTGTAAACCCCATCGTCGGTGTACTCAAATCCATAAACATTTCCTGCCACTCCTATTAGATCAAAGTCGTTGTATCTGCTAGATCTTTTAGCTCTACTGCAACGCATTTAGGAGCTAACTCTGCTTTTGATTCTGGCCCTCGAGACATTCTTTTTAATATAAACAATTTATTATTAAACAATCTATAATGAGCAATCTATAATAAACAATCTGTAATAAATAATCTGTAATAAACAATCTATAATAAGCAATCTATAATAAACAATTTCTTATAAACAATTTGTTATAAACAAACGTATTGAACTGGCGGATCAGTCCGTAAGCATAGTTTAGCGTGCTTAGATTTTTCTAGCTGCTCTTTTATTTTTTTTAGTTCATCCTTGTTCCTGATTATATAGTTTTCACTTAAACACTCTTCAAAACTATCCCTGTCCTTAGTATAGAATAATACAACCGATTTTAACTGCGATCTAAAGTCTTTTAAGACAGCATTGTATTTTTGAGTTAAGAGCCAAACAGAAACTAATGCGTGTCTTCCGCTAAAGGCCAGCTTAGACACAGTCCTTCTTTTTTTTAACAATGTCTTGTTCAGCTGAACAGTCATCAATAATAAACAGCGTTTCAGTTCCCTCAAATAGCCTATAGTAATGTTCTAAACAGTCGCTTAGCTTGTCAGTAGGATCAACTAAAAATATATTCTCGTCTGTCCAAACAAACTGCCTTTCTTTATAAGACTTGTTGTGCTTAATGGTTGTGCAGAATATAACAATGTACTCGTAATGAAATCTGTAGACTGTTTGTAACAAATCAAGCACGAAGACAGTTTTCCCACACCCAGTAATCCCACAAATAAGCGAACAGTGCGGGTCTTTAGGCAAAAAGTTCAAACTATCCATCTGTTTTAATAGGCTATTTCTTTCAGTCTATTTTCTTCAATGTTTAGCTGGGCGTCATAAACCACAAAAACGTGCATTTGTATCTGACCATTCTCCTCCTCTTCCTTAATAATCTGTATGAGTATGCCATCTGACCCTACCCTTCTTCCACTCCCGTGCAGTCTGTTGTCATACGTGGATCTAAAATCCAGCCATAGTCCATATTTGTCTGTTAGATAATCTTCGAGTCTTACATCGTGAAGGTGAAGTTTTTTACACACATGATCGGCTGTGGGGCTTGTCTGTCTGCCTCCGGCGAATAACTTTCTTATTTCATCAAAGTGTTGGTCGGGTAAAAGTCCAGCTGAATACAACTGAAAAGGCTTGCCATCTACTGTGCAAGACAACTGCTCAATTTTGGGGTTGTAAAACACCTCAGATTCCCTCTTAAAAGGAGCTGAGGGTTCAGTAAATAGCAAGAGAACCCCCTTTAGGGACCTTAAAGAATTGCTTATAGCTATTTCCCAGACAGTGTCTTGCTTGTTTTTAATCGCTAGACTGTGGTGTAAAACTCTTTCAAAGTAAACAACCGCCCTACTTTTATACTGATTTAAGATTATTCTAGCTAGTTCAGGGTTAGTAACAACGTCAAAATTAAGAGAGATGTTACTAACAGTGTATTTGGCTAAGGGATCGTCTGATAGAATAACAGACCCGCTGTCATTGAATGTCAGTTCGTAAGTAAGTTTGTCTCTTAGTGCACCTTGGTAATATGGTTGATGGGTTTTTAACAGTTCAAAATCTAGAGGAATGCAAAATCTGTTCTTAAATGCTCGCGCTATTGCCTGGTCTCCCCCGTCTTCCTTTGCATCTGTGGCATTAAGCCTGTGCTTAAGGCCGTTTGGGCTCTGGATTCCTTGAAAGATTTTGTCTTTCCTTTCTGTTCTAGGCAGCCACAGATCAGAATAGAGATTAAAAATGTCTGCGCTACTCAGTGAGAAGACTTCTCTACCCTCCAGTTTAATTACCATATTTTTAATGATGGCCCTGCCCAGGTTAGCAACGACAGTAGCATTAGGATCCGTCGACTCAATATCTATTTTGAATGACAGCCTGGCAGTGCCTGGCATTATAACATCGTCAGGCCCAAGGTCACTAAATCTTACTGTTAATATTTCATTAGGCTCAATTGTTGATGGATTATTTACAACCCGCACAGTCTGTCTTATACCTTTTATGCCGTGGGGCTCCTTCGCTTTTCTGAATGGATCGAGGTCGCAGCCGTATGGGTTCATTTTTTTATAAAACAAAAAATAATAAATATATAAATATGGCTGATGAAGATTTTGACGCGGTTGATCCTATTGAAGAAGAAGATGAAGAAAGAGAGCCGAGTCTTTCATTGCAAGAAGAACTTGAAGGAGCAGGATTAAGCCAAATACGATTGTTAGATAGAATTGAATCGTTATATGGCAGTATAGGGCGAGAGCAGCCAGAAGCGCTTAATGTTTCTAATTTTTTAACAGATGAAAATAATCATTTGTTTGTAAGAACTAGTAAAGGAAAGCTTGTACGGCTTACTACAAAACCAGACCCAACCCAGTTTTTAAGCAGGAGCACAATTCTTAGAGAGCTCCCTATTTCTGACCAAAGGCAGTTAAACTTTATTGGCAATCTAAGGCCTGAGGCTGTTAGTGCTTTACAGAACTTTGGGCAAAGGCTGCCAACACGATCTGAAATGCAAAACATACCTCTTCAAGAATTAAATCGAACAGCAGATGAACTAATAGCAGAAATTGAGACGAGTTTTAATGAGGAGACACAATTAAAAACAATTGATGATTCTCCATTGCCTATGCGTGAAATCATGGGTCTTAATACTGCTCTAAAGACTATAAGGGGTGAACTAACAAACAATTTGGCAAAACTTGGTGAGCTAGATAGAGAGATAGAAGAAGAAAGAAATAAACTGGCCGATGCAGATGATAACAATTTAGGGCGAGAGGAAAAGGCTAGAATACAGCAGAAAATACAAGATTTAATGCTAGAAAGAGCGGCCAGGTTAGAAGCGCTGTCTACTAACAGAGAAAAAATAGCGTCTCAAACAAACAGAATCAGAGAAACTATAAACAGACTCCTTCATGAAAATACTACGTTAGCAGAAAGAATAAGAATTCTGTTCAGAGAGCAGGGAATTACAATAGTTAGTATATTGACGGCTGTTGGGTTTGCTATCTCTACACTGGTTTATGCATTAACTGACGGTGCGCCAACAGGGCCAGTAGCGCCTCCAACGCCTCAGGCTGGTAAAAGCTGGATTAGAAAACAATTGCACCATCTGGCAAACCTATTAAAGAAGTTAGCTGCCAAAGCGCTTGATGCTCTGCCTGGCATAATAGGCAGTGTTGTTAGTTGGGTTTTGTCTACCATAGGCAAAGTGGCTGGTTATATGGCCGACCATCTGTGGACGTTAGGAGTGCTGGCTGCCGGTTTAATTTTTAGTGAAATAAAGTATGGCTAATCCAGTAAAAGTTAAAAACACAACAAGGGCTGTCTTTTCGCTGGTGTGTCTGTCGGGGTGAGGTACATCAACAGGCGGTGGACTGCTTTCTGGGCTGTTTATAACTGGTGGCGGTGGGTCGCTTTCTGGCTGTGGGCTGCTTATAACTGGTGGCGGTGGGTCGCTTTCTGCAGGTTCTGGGCTAGATACTTTTTTTAAAATGGCTGGCGCGGGCCTTGTGTTTAAGCCTTGATTGTGTCCTAAGTTTTGATCGTCTCCGGCTATGAGAATTTCATTATTATAATTCTGTATTATGCCAATCTGTAGTCTAAGGTCAGAAGGCAGCATGTATAATCCATGGCCCACAACAAAGTCAACCTTTGACCTAGCATGTGGAAGAACGTTTTGGTACCTTTGTATGCTGGAAGGCAAATCAACAGCAGAGTTAATAGCATCTTCTAAATTGGCTAGAAATTGTTTTCTGGCGTCAAAGCCT
>CM065741.1:52580091-52582591 GCA_033310375.1 Conus canariensis | reverse complement strand
CACCACACTTGAAAAAAGCAAGATCAGACGGGAAGAGAGCCACCATGATCTATGATCATCTAGTGATTGACGGAAAGTCATATTTCCTTGATGGACATGGAGGGCTCAAGGATTCTAGACAGGACTTTGGCCGGCCAGATTTTCTTCCTCATGCTACATTACAAGTAGGGGGTCAAGAAAGAACAAGAGCACCGATAATCTGGCCAACAGCATTTGGCAGGGACAGTGATGTTCGTGTTGACAGTTGCCGGGTGAGTTACAGTAACCAGCCAGAGCCAGTTGCGAAAATCCCCTGTGTACGTGAGGGAGAGAGCGAGCGAGGGAGGGAGAGTGTACAGACAATGAAAACAAACCTTTTTCTTTTTTGTTATGGAATGTTCATGGCATAAAGTCAAAACTTGCCGATCCAGATTTCTTTTAAAGTTTGATTTTGTCTGTCTTGTTGCAACGTTTCTTGATGAGTGGAAGTTTGATAATCTATTTTCTGACTATGATGCGTTTTGCAAACCTGCTGTCAAATTCGTAGACAAGGGAGAGCATCAGGTGGAATTGTTTCTTTGATCAGGGAGTTATCTCCATTTGTAAAAGCGATTGATGTCAACCACTCCAATTTTTGTATATTTGTAACTGACGAAAAATATTTGGAAAAGACAAAGATGTTTTGTATTTTTGTTGCTACATTCATCCGGAAAATTTTCCTTTTTACACCCTTTTTATGTTGAAAATGGAATCAGTTTACTTGAAGATTGTTTGATAGAATGTTTGTTAAGAAAAGATGTATATGTCATAATTAATGGAGACTTGAATAGCAGAACATTCAATATTTCTGAGGATTTTTCGGGGGAAAAACATTTTTGATAGACAATGTGATAGTTATTCTCTCAGTATAAATCGTAACTCTGAAGACTGTACATTAAATAATTACGGAAAGCTGATGCTAAATGTATGCACTGCCTTGGATTTGTGTATTCTTAATGGGGTATGTCATGGCGACCTCGAAGGACGCTATACATACATATCTGATTCTCGCTGCAGTGTTGATGATTACTTTATCATTTCAAGAGATCTTGTTTTGGTATATGACTCATGTAAATTTCAAGTTTTAGACCGCATAGACTCGGATCACATGCCTGTTTCTTTCATTGCTGTGTTTCCAAAGGAAAATGTTGTTGACAATAACGAACAAGTAAAGCATGTTATAGAGAAACTTGTATCGAATAGTGATTGTGCTAATCGATTTCAAGAACTTTTATGCAGCGTAGATGTTGTTCGAAAAATTGAAAATGCCATGGATATGATACAATCCGACGTAACTGAAGCTTTGAACATGTTTAATGAGTTTGTAAAGGAAAGTGCTAAGTGTATGAAGAAGCATATACCTGTCAATAGAAATCACAGGTGTGATGAATAGTATGATAAAGAGTGCCGAATCAGTAAACTAAAAGCTAGAAAATTATTAAGAATTAGCTGTCGTACTCGTGAGCCACAAGATAGAGCGGATTATTGTATTGCAAGGCCAGAATACAAAAAAATGGTTAAAAAGAAAGGAGAAAGAGTATAGTAAGTTCCTAATAGTAAGTTGATTTCCTCAGTTAAATGCCAAAAAGACTTCTGGAAGACTGTTCAGAAAGTATCTTTCAAAAGAAAGCAACCAAAGAATAAGATAACAAACGATATTTGGTTTCATCATTTCCAAACTTTGTTAGAACAGAATGTTAGTGACAGTGTTAATGAAGAAGTGGCGGATGCTGATGTAGATAGTTCATTTAATCGTCCAATATCCATAGAAGAGGTTACTTTAGCTATGGTCTTATTGGAAAATTATTTAAGCACGCAACACAGCAGGCTGTGCTATTTTTTCATGAATTATTTAATAAGTTATTTAATGAGGGCTTGTACCCTGATAATTGGTATGAATAAATTATTTTGCCTATTTGAAAAAGGCGATGTGGACAATCCCAATAATCATAGAGGAATTTCCCTTAGTGACATTAGCAGTAAACTATTTGGAATAATTATTAATAGGAGAATACAAGAATGGGTTGATGAGAATGATATATCCATGGAACAGCAAGCAGGATTCAAAAAGGGTTATTCGACCGTGGATCACATGTTTTACTTTGTTGGCACTTATCCAAAAGCAGTTTCCTCGCAATCGTAAGCTATATGCTGCTTTATAGGTTTTCAAAAGGCATTTGATTCAATCAATAGAAATATACTTTGGCCAATACTACAAAAAAATGGTATATGCAGTAAACTCTATAGGTGTATAAAAAGCATGCACAATGTTGTTAGAGCTGGAGTCCGTTGTAGAGGTAAACTGACAGATTTTATTAACTGTACAAGTGGGGTCAGACAAGGAGATGCATGTAATCCAGTGTTATTTTCTTTGCTTATAAATGAACTAGCTATAGACGTTATCAATAATGGGAGACATGATGCCTTGTTGTCCCTTGATACCTTAGAGATGTTTATTCTCTTATTAGCTGATGATATTATT
>CM065741.1:52547591-52575091 GCA_033310375.1 Conus canariensis | reverse complement strand
ACACACACACACACACGCACACGCACACACACACACACACTGAGAGATTCTGAAATTGAGGAAGACTTTTCAACATATATCTAATACATATGTACACCAGAAATCAAACACCACTTATTTTGTCACCTGAGTTATTCGCGTTTTGTTTGTTTGTTTGTTTGTTTGTTTTTTAGGTATACAGCCCAGATTTGTTTAATCTTCTTTGAGTTTTCTGGGGGGGGGGTTAGAAATTAATTTATCTATCTACTCATTTATTTAATTGTTTATTATTTTTATTCCTTTATTTATTTACTTGTTTGTTCATTTGGTTATTTTATTTATGTAAGGTGGGAAAAAGCAGTCGAGAGGAGGGGGAAAGGAAAGGTTAGAGCTAAATCAAGCTTTAAAGCATGATCTGTTCGCACCATATTCATTTAGTTTTCGTATTTTGGGGGAAGATCACATATCATACCAATGCCAGATCCATGTGCTACCACGTGCTCCCGTGTTCATGACGTCTTATGCAAATGACTTACAGCGTCACACACGTTGCAGCTCTTCCTGTTTAGGCATAATTAGTCACACGACGTGACATTGACAACTGAAAGTATAAACTCCTCAGTGCTGAATTCTTTAAGTTTGTTTTGTTTCATCGTGCGTTTAGCTATTGGATATCCTCTTGACAAAGCTGATGCGATTTACAGTTAAGGCCCTGTCCAAAGCTCATCGTCAAGTCTTGGCACAGGAAAAATATATTTGAAACAACAGAACTTGTCAAGCCCATCTTCTTCTTCTTCTTCTATGAATTCAATATCATGCATTAAATATCAAGTTCATGGCATGACGTGATAAGGAAACCCAGTGTGCCTGACGGTTTGTGGAGATCGTTTCCAGTTTTCCTGAAATTAAAGATAAAAGTTACTTGTGGTCAGAACTTCAGTGTCAATGAAAGTCGTGATTAGGTGTCAGCCAGCAAGACCACTCCATTTCTGTACTGAGCCATGATTAGTCAGGCTGAATAGCTAAGCCATTTGATGGTATAAGTCTGATTTATGCTGGTGTAAAGCATTTAAGAAAGATCATGTTGATAATTCTGTTTTACCTTTCAAAAAGCCTTCGTTTTCCTAGTTTGATCATTAAAAGTAGTAGTAATCCTGTCTTAATTCATTATTTCAATATTTTGACCTTTATTAGTATTCCTATCAGTAATATAATTATCATCATTACTACCTTGACTCACACAATATCTCCCTTCTAACAGCCTCGTTTTCTTTCAATGCCTATCTTGCGCTGAAGAGATCAAGCTAAGTGACAAACTCGTTCATTTTCATTGTCTTATTTACTTGTGTCTTGCCTGAAGAAGACCTAAGAGGTCGAAACGCGTCGTGTTTTGACTTGTAACTCTCGTTTGTCCACGTTTCTCTTGGCGGTTCGCTAACATTTATTTCAGATTTGTTTAGATTTCTGCCTGCAGTCGTCTCACTTTGCAACTAGATCACTCTCCTAGTTTGAGTTTTTCAAAGATGAAAGGTTTTTTTCCCCCAAGATATTAACAAAAAAAGCAATTATTCTGCAAAAAATGATGTATGTTTATATGAAAGAAAAGCGTGGCGACAGGGAAAGCCTACATCTCCTTATTTGTTTAATGCAGGAAATTAATATACAACCATGTAAACGGAATTAAATAAATCATGCAAACAAACATCTTGCTCATTTGTCGAGTACATTCATGTTATACATATGGAAACCTGGGACTAGCTGAGCGACTGCTGCGGTGGGTGGTAATGCTTTTTTTAAGCTCCCGTCGCTCTGTTAATTTGAAACTATCACAAAAGAGACTTTACTTGCGTCTGTCAGCAATGAAAATTACGAGTTCATTCCAGTAAATGCATATGCTTCAAATAATGCAGGAGATAATATGGCTGTCTTTATGGGGATACAAGAACAACGTGGGAAGCTCTCTGCTCAACACTTACTTTTTTTTTATATAGATCTCAATTGTGCATTTAATAACAAAACTGATATTATATCAAGACAACCCTACCTTGATTCTGAAGTAAACAAATTCAATAAACTAACAAAATCTTTAGTGTTGTTCAATACATGGCGGTCATTTCATGTGGAAGAGAAGGAATATAGTTAGTGCAAAAATAACCCATTTATAGCTCGACGTCCAAATTACTGTTTTGCTTCAGAGGGAATTGACACACTCTTCTGTTTCTTGTGAACTCTTGACTGTCCCTAACTCCGACCACATGGCGGTATTATCGAAGTTTAATGCTCGTGAGGTTAGACGTGGTCAGGGTACAAGAGTTCAACAACAGTTACTTGAGAACTCAAATTTCATGCAAAATATTAACAGCCTACTCAAAGAACTGCCAGATAGGTACGCTAATGATAATATTTCATATACCGCCAAATGAGAATTATGTCAAGCTGAAATCAGAAACTTCTGTGCCGAGACCAGATGCTCGTTTGCTCCCCATACATTTGTACTGGCTGTAGACTTATTAGCCATTAAGATCAGAAACAGTGTTGTTGAAGATATTAGTCTACCTCAGTCTACAGAAAGAAATTGAAATCATTTAAATATAGAACAAATGATTAACGATACAACCTTATTTTACACACACACGCACGCACGCACGCACGCACACACGCACACACACACACACACACACACACACACACACACACACACACACACACACACACACATTACTAAATCGTTGGAAATAATCACCTGGCTAAAAACGTTTTCAGGTTTAATTTAAAACTCAAAATACAGGAGACAAAAGCCCTACAAAAGGAGCTGTAAACTGTGCCAGTGACAACAGTCACTGGCACGTGGAGGAATGCACTCCAAAGAAGTCTCACTTGGAATGACATTTGGCACATGGCCCCTCTCAGGATCAGCTTCATTCTCAGATCTGCATATGACCTTCTGCCCTCAAATGCAAACCTGGTGAAGTGGGGGAAAACAGACGATCCTGCATGCCCCCTCTGCCATGAAAAACAAACAGTGGAGCATGTCCTAAGCTCATGTAAAGTAGCCCTGGCTCAAGAAAGGTACACATGGAGGCACAACCAAGTGCTCAAAGAGATTGTACAAGTAGTCTGGGCTAGTACCAACACCACAAAAGGGAAAATCAGGACTCCAAAAGCACCCGCAACATTCTTCACGGCAGGAGGCAGCAAATCATGGCCAAGAACAACAGTGCCACTCGAAACATGCAGGCAGAGTCTGCTGGACGGGGCAGATGACTGGGAGTGCACTGCAGACCTCCCAGAATGGAAGAGTCACCCAGAGATCATCAGCAAGAGTGGCATGAGACCAGACATAGTAGTCCACTCTAAGTCAACCAAGCAGCTGATCATGATCGAGCTCACGGTGCCATATGAGAACAGAATGGAGGCAGCTCAAATCTACAAGACTGAAAAGTATGCTGATCTGGCAAACAGCCTGAGGAGAGAAGGCTATCAGGTCAAAGTCCTCACTGCAGAAATTGGAGCTAGGGGGTTTGTAGGAACGTCTGCATACAGCCTCATGAAACAGCTCTCAGTTGCAGGGAAGGAAAAAACCAGAGCCCTGAAAGCAATGGCAGAAGCGGCAGAGGGGTGTTCAAGCTGGATCTGGTCAAGGAGGAACAAAAGTGAACTTCATAAGGCTTAAGTTTCCTACAAATATCAGGTGTCCCTGTGGCTCAGTGGTTAAAGCGCGAGTCATTAAGTGGAAAATGAGCATGTCCAGAGGGTCATGGGTTCGAATCCCAGCCATGGCTCGTCCCAAGATGGGAAAAAAAAGGGGGCAGCAGAGGGACATCTGGAGTCATGAACCGGGTGTGGCCCAACCCCCCTAGAGTGTCAGGAGATAAGGGCCGAAACACTTGCTTGAAGGGGGCTTCTCTTCTGAGGACTCTCTGCTGCCACGCTCTCCACGAGTTTCTTTCTACTGATGCATGGGTAAACCATTGACTTCCGGGAATAGGCCGGAGGACGTCCGGGAAAGACCGGAGGACACTGGGAAAGACCAGAACCAAGGGCTCTGTGGGCTGGCTCCCCACTTTGCCTTAAACATGTGGCTACTAAGAATAAAAGGAAAAGATGCTCCCAGGATTCACCGAAAGGGGGAGAGAATGATGAATCCATCGGTGCTCAACCAATCATGACTGCAAATCCCAAACGGACTATGAACATGGACCAAATGGAATATCCATATGTCTGTGGAAAGCGTTTCGCTACCACCCGTGGCATGAAGATCCACAGAACAAAGATGGGATGTGTGAAGACTCATCTGAATGAGCAGCAGCGCACTGCATCAGCAGATAAGACGTCGGAAGACCAAGGCCAGGATTTAAACCACAGTGCCAAGGACATCCACGCTGTTGGTTCGGTTGAGGAATTTGCACAGGCCCTCGATGCCAGGCGCCTGAAACTCAACCTGCCACGAGCAAACGAAACTGAAGATTGGGAGAAACTGGATGCAAAAATCGTCCAAAGACTCGATGCACTGATAGGGAAAAGCACCCTGGAACACAAACTAGCCACATATGGGGACATTGTGTATGCCACATGTAGAGACGCCTATGGAGCAAAACTACCCAAAGAGAAAACACCTCCAAAGAAATCCAGACGCCAAGAAAAGATGGACAAGATCAGGGTCCAAAAGAAAAACCTCAAGATGCAAATGAAGATCGCATTGCCAGCTGAAAAACAAGGCTTGGAAAAACTGTGGAAAGACCTGAAAGAAAAACACAGCGCCCTAAGCAAAGCGGAATCTGCGAGGAAGAGGAAGAGCAAAAAGAAGAAGACACAAGAGCGCTTCTTCAGAGACCCCTTCCAGTTTGCCAGAACACTGTTTGAGCAGCCAAAATCTGGGACCCTAAGTGTGGACAAAGGAGTTCTTGAGCAGCATCTGAGGAAAACATACTCTGACCCACAGAGCAAAGCACCACTCGACATTCAAGGTCTGGTGTGGCCAACCAACCCTGAGGAACAGTTCAATGGCAAGCCTCCAACGTTGGCGGAAATCAAGAAGGTGGTCGACAAAGCCAGAGCCAAATCATCACCAGGGCCAAACGGAATACCTTACCAGCTTTACAAGAAATGTCCCAAGGTGCTGGAGTGGCTCCACAGGCTGCTGCGATCGGCTTGGAGAAACCAGAAGATCAGCGGCCAGTGGATGACGGCAGATGGTGTGTACATCCCCAAAGAGCAAAACTCAAGTGACATCAGCCAGTTCAGGCCAATATCACTACTGAACGTCGAAGGGAAAATCTTCTTCTCTGTCATGGCAGCAAGGCTGACCAAGTACCTGATGGAAAACAAGTACTTGGATGTGTCAGTCCAGAAAGGTGGCATCCCAGGCGTGGCTGGCTGTGTAGAACACGCCACAATGATCTGGGACGCAATCCAAAAAGCAAAAACAGAAAAGAGAGACCTGGACGTAGTGTGGCTTGATCTGGCAAACGCATATGGATCTGTGCCCCATGAGATGATACAGTTGGCTCTTGAGATGTACCATGTGCCAAAGAACATCCGCGACATGCTCAAGAAGTACTTCAATGGATTCTCAATGCGGTTCTCTACCAAGGAGTACATAACAGACTGGATCAACTTGGAAGTGGGTATTGCAATGGGCTGTGCAATTTCCCCAATACTGTTCGTGCTGGCAATGGAACTCATCTTGAAAGCAGCAACAAACAACGCGAGACAAACAGACCTTGGCGATGGATACAAGATGCCTCCTCTCAAGGCCTTCATGGATGACACTACAGTGATTTCATCCAGAGAAGACGAGACACGTCATGTGCTGGAGAGGCTGGACGACATAGTTGCCTCATCCAGAATGAAGTTCAAGCCAAAGAAATCACGGAGTCTCTCACTGAGGAAAGGAAAAGTGGCCGGATCTGTGGTCTTCAGTGTTGCCAACCAGGCCATTCCAACAGTCACAGAAGAACCAGTCAAGAGCCTTGGAAGATGGTATGATGATACGCTGAAAGACACACAAAGAGCAAAAGAAACCAAGCAGATGGCGGAGGAAGGCTTGGAGACCATTGACCAGTGTGGGCTCCCTGGCAAATACAAGGTCTGGTGTCTTCAGTTCATGCTGATACCAAAGCTCCTATGGCCTCTGATGATATACGACATCTGCACCAGCATAGTGGAGGCAATGGAAGCCAAAATCAACAAGTTCACAAGGAAATGGCTTGGTGTCCCACCCTGTCTGACTGACATAGCGCTGTACTGTCGCCAAGCAAAGCTGAAACTACCACTGAAATCCATCCTGGAGGAATACAAAGCAGGGAAGATCAGACTTCAAAGCATGCTGGAGGACTCAGGAGACAAGGTGGTAGAAGCAATCAAGCCCCAGCTGAAGACAGGCAGAAAATGGAAAGTTCAAGAGGCGATGGACTCTGCAAAAGAAAGTCTCAAGATCAGAGAAATAACAGGACACACACAGACCAACAGACAAGGACTGGGGGTGACCAACACTGAATGGTGGTCAAAGGCCAAAGGAAAAGCCAAAAGAGACATGATGATTCAGGAGATGAGAAAAAAAGAAGACCAAAAAAGACTCCAAAAAGCAGTCCAGCAGAGCCAGCAAGGGCAATGGACAACGTGGGAGAATGCACTCCAAAGAAGTCTCACTTGGAATGACATTTGGCACATGGCCCCTCTCAGGATCAGCTTCATTCTCAGATCTGCATATGACCTTCTGCCCTCAAATGCAAACCTGGTGAAGTGGGGGAAAACAGACGATCCTGCATGCCCCCTCTGCCATGAAAAACAAACAGTGGAGCATGTCCTAAGCTCATGTAAAGTAGCCCTGGCTCAAGAAAGGTACACATGGAGGCACAACCAAGTGCTCAAAGAGATTGTACAAGTAGTCTGGGCTAGTACCAACACCACAAAAGGGAAAATCAGGACTCCAAAAGCACCCGCAACATTCTTCACGGCAGGAGGCAGCAAATCATGGCCAAGAACAACAGTGCCACTCGAAACATGCAGGCAGAGTCTGCTGGACGGGGCAGATGACTGGGAGTGCACTGCAGACCTCCCAGAATGGAAGAGTCACCCAGAGATCATCAGCAAGAGTGGCATGAGACCAGACATAGTAGTCCACTCTAAGTCAACCAAGCAGCTGATCATGATCGAGCTCACGGTGCCATATGAGAACAGAATGGAGGCAGCTCAAATCTACAAGACTGAAAAGTATGCTGATCTGGCAAACAGCCTGAGGAGAGAAGGCTATCAGGTCAAAGTCCTCACTGCAGAAATTGGAGCTAGGGGGGTTGTAGGAACGTCTGCATACAGCCTCATGAAACAGCTCTCAGTTGCAGGGAAGGAAAAAACCAGAGCCCTGAAAGCAATGGCAGAAGCGGCAGAGGGGTGTTCAAGCTGGATCTGGTCAAGGAGGAACAAAAGTGAACTTCATAAGGCTTAAGTTTCCTACAAATATCAGGTGTCCCTGTGGCTCAGTGGTTAAAGCGCGAGTCATTAAGTGGAAAATGAGCATGTCCAGAGGGTCATGGGTTCGAATCCCAGCCATGGGGAAAAAAAAGGGGGCAGCAGAGGGACATCCGGAGTCATGAACCGGGTGTGGCCCAACCCCCCTAGAGTGTCAGGAGATAAGGGCCGAAACACTTGCTTGAAGGGGGCTTCTCTTCTGAGGACTCTCTGCTGCCACGCTCTCCACGAGTTTCTTTCTACCAATAAACTAGGCATTTGCTTTGAAGCAGACAAGAAAGCAAAAACATTGAAGATACCTGGATTTCCAGTGCAGAGCACATGAAAATGATAAAAGATTGACAAAGTAACAGACATCCCTCCACCGAGGAAAAATGGTTGTCACGAAGGTATTTATAATCATCCAGGTTGTCGATGTGATGCGGTCAGCTGCTCTTCCAAAAAAGCATATCAGGTAAAATAAACACTTATTTATTCCTATGGCAGAAGAAATTCAGCAACAGCAAAGCATTTGAAAAATGCAAAAGAAAGATATATGGAAGCTGAACATGAAGAAAGTGAGTTTAGTATGACAAACTTGATAAGTCTTCATAAACAACTTCACCTGCAATGGGTAGAAAAACTATTCGAAGCCACAGATCAGCAAAACTGGATTATAATACTGATATGGAATTGAGACAAACTTGCTAAATATAACAGCATTTTTCCTATCAACGGTAGATATAAAGGGAGTGAAGGACTAGGCAGAATCCATACAGAGTTTTAATGATTACTTACTTAGATGACAAACATATTGAAAAGGCAGATAAACAGCCTGCAATGATACGACAGCTATCAAATTAAATGACACTGATTCATTATCAATGATGTCTGACTGCCTTGGGAACACATACACCGAGAGTGACAGATGCATTCTGCACGGTGATGCCCTACCCATTGCTGTTTTGGAGACAGACGCGTGATGGCATGTAACTGCACGGAAAGTTGAACAGAAATGTGCTGTTGTTGAAAGTTTCCACTTGTGGATCGCCAGTGATCCTACATGTTTTGGCGTCTCCTGAAAGAAAAATACGAATACCTTCATGAATGTCGATTCGTTTGGGACGTAAAAGCAAGAAACTGAAACTCTCTCTCTCTCTCTCTCTCTCTCTCTCTCTCTCTCTCTCTCTCTCTCTCTCTCTCTCTCACACACACACACACACACACACACACACACACACACACACACACACACACACACACAATGCAATAGTGTTCAACAGTGTTACATCGCATCAAAACTGCTGCACACACTGATTTGCAATGAAATGCGCGTGACCTTTGTTACCCAGCATGCATCAGAATGAAACTTTCTAAACAGAAACATTGTCCAAATTAATCAATTAGTCGATCCACTATGCTACTGTTGAAACAGAATCATTTGCTGGGTGCATGACAGGCCAGCCATCTGAATTTCATTCTCCTGTCAGACTATACTGATGCACTGTGTGGTGTTCTGCTTGCACACACATGTGTACTGTGTAAGAAGGTGGTCGAGGAGAGGAACGTGGGTGGAGGTAGTAGACCTTGGAGCACAGACTATAGGTACAATTTTCATCTCACCGTCTTCGGCGGGAGCAAGTCGAATAATGCTGCTGCTGCCGCTGATGTATGTGAAAGAAAGGCAGAGACAATAGTGGGCAGGCGGAGAGGGAAGGGGAGAGAAGATGAACTGAAAGGGGGTTATGGAATAGGCAAAGCCAGGTTAAAGTGCCAGTGTGTATATGTTACAAGTTCCTCACTTGCTTTTGCAAATGACATCATAACAAATTAGTGTGGTTTTTAGTGCAATGTCTGCAGTTATACTCAGTGCCTTGAAGCATTGAACATGAGTCTCCTATTGCCGTACCACCTCTCTTTTTATACTCGTATACAAAGTAGATTTTTTTCAAGATCAAAAGAACTCCATTTGGTTATACTTCTAGTTGACTTAATTTGTCTACTGGGTTTTGTCTTTTCTTATATGCATTGTCACAATCAACATTTTCATTGATACTCGTATATTTTGCTACGGACTTTTTTCTTGGCGCCATACAGAACAGGCAGGGTCACAGAACACTGAGTCAGTGACATCTTGTCACTGTGGTGCACATAGGCAGTGTGGGGAATAGAGAAAGGGGGAGGATGGACAATCACTAGCTATAACTGAGTATATATAAACCTAAAATTTCAAAGGCGATTTTTTTTAACCAACTTGCACACACACACAGAGAGAGAGAGAGAGAGAGAGAGAGAGAGAGAGAGAGAGAGAGACAGACAGACAGACAGACAGACAGACAGACAGACAGACAGACAGACAGAGACAGAGAGACAAAAAAAAAGACAGACAGACAGACAGGCAGAAAATCGGTGAGGATGTGACTTTGCCCTGTGAACACATTATCACTTTTTACTGGCAACGTCACAAACAGAGCGATTGAAATTTAGTCGTGCTAAGCGAGAGCAGGTTAAGGATTTTCGTGTGACCTTGAAGATGAATTTAACAAGTCAACGAGGCTACATGTGTTTGTTACTGTGTGTCAGTGTGTTTGACTCTGTTTAAGATCTAAAAGGTTGTGCCAGTCTTGAATAAAAGTTGATTTTGTTTCTTCATTTCTCCTGTTGTTTGTTGCTATGTGGATGTGTCAGGTACAGGGTATGTGGGCAAGCTTGGAACTTCCTGTTTTGGCGATGTCTCCTTGTTTGTTCTGTGTACTCTCTCTCTCGTCATTTCTGCTGGGCGATTGGGTGTCGTAAGCAGCATTTGTTTGGAGTTACAGGCGTGTATTCATCTCGTCAAGGGAGCAAGAGTTACCCTACTTGTTTGTTTGTTTGTTTGTTTTAAATTAAAGCCAACAACAGTTTCGGGATTTTCTGGCTTCAAGATAGATAAATTGTAATACATGTTAGGGTATTGCAAATGGATTTTGAATAAACAAAAAATGGATGTTGAAAATCAGCATATAATGGACCAAAAAAAATCAATGAACAGACTTCGTCTCCAGAAGTAAATGGCAAAGTGAAAAAAACCCAAAACTTGAAACATCTGATCGTGTTGCTTTTCTCCTTGGCTGCTGTCCAATCTGAACCACTTGATTTATTTCGGAATAGTTTCAACCTAGAGTTTTGTGAAACAGGTGTAGCTGCTAGCGGGCTAGCCTATATACGATACACTACATCTACCTGGCCCTGAGGCCCAATGCGATGGGGTTACAATTGAATAATGAAATAAATGAAAAACAAATGACCAGTGAGGAAATGGAGTTCCTGAGTCAGACATGGCAAATGTCTGAGCTATGGACAACAGGCTGGCCAGAACTTAAGTGTCTGGGTGATTTGGTTTGCACTACTGCTGAGAGAGAGAGAGAGAGAGAGAGAGAGAGAGAGAGAGAGAGAGAGAGAGAGAACGAACGAAATTTGTTTAATGAGGGAAAAGAATAAGCACATGGCAGGCTTGTTTGCATCTTGCCCTCAAAAATGAAAAAGAAACATTTCAAACGCAAAAGCCACCCTCCACACGCCAACCATTAACCAAACATCCACCTGTCGCACAATCCTTTCCAAGCACTCTACACACCCAATGATAATGATGACAAATGCCAAATAATAATAGCAATAGCAATAGTAATGAATGATAATGATTAAAAATAATAACATTACAATTCAAATATAACACCATGCGCACATACATACATATGCATTGTCAAACATTACATCTATCGAATAGCATGATCTGAAAAAAGATAGAAATACAGAACACATAATAATCACAAACATAAATCAACATGATAGTAAATCAATATTAAATCCAAGAATCTGTTCCGGAAGGGGCGTACAACACACATTTTTGCGCCCTCCAGATACGCACGCAATTCCCCTTTCCTCTCTATCCTGTGTTCTCTGCAAACAATTCCATCCTCGCCCCTCGTCACAAACACCCACCTCACCCCATCTACCCCTCCGTTCACAACCAACCCTACTCAAACACACACACACACACACACACACACACACACACAGAGAGAGAGAGAGAGAGAGAGAGAGAGAGAGAGAGAGAGAGAGAGAGAGAGAGAGAGGAGGCCGGATATAAAAGTAAATATTCACTGACCATAGGGATCAGGTGATGCTGTTCATGTATTGCATCATAAGGTGTGTTTGATATTTGTTTTTAAAGACTCGGAGGCTTGTATTTACATCGAATGAAGTTATAACAGAATTCCATAAGCAGCCACCAGAGTACAACAAGCTTGATTTAAACAGATCTATTCTCGGAAGAGGTACTTTTATCTTGTAAACATGACGAATCTTCTTAATTTCGAATCTATTTTTCAAAGCCATAGGGGCACGGTTGGACATTATTATAAACATAAAGATAGCTTTGTTGTAAACTAGTTTCCATTTTAGAGGCAGAATTCCTAAATGTTTATATTCTGAGAAAGTAGGGGAGGAGGATTTCAGGAGGATCAGTTTCATGGCACGTCTATGTAAACTGAATAAAGGTTTTAAAATATTATCACTAGCGGAATCCCATATTGTTGAGGCATAGTTTATGTAAGATTCAACATAGGCAGGAAAGAACAACTTACGGCTATGTTGATCTAAAAAGTGTTTCATTCTGGAATGCTGGTAAATCTTTCTGGACACATTTTTACATAATAACGCAATATGATTCGACCATAACAGATTGTTATCAATAATAACACCTAGGATCTTATGGTGATCAACTTCCTCGAGATTTTTTCCATTAATACAAAGGTCATGATTGCTACAAGAAAGATTTTGACGTTTTTGTCTGGTAGTAATGAATAAGTATTTAGTTTTTTGGGGGTTTTTTTTTGGGGTGGAGTCGCATATGATTAAGTTCAGACCATTCAAATAACTTGTTGATACTTTCTTGTAAGGAGATAAAAATGCTATCTAATCTATCGTGACAGGTGTGGATAGTGGTATCATCGGCAAACATCTCACGTAAAGTTGTATAAAACAGAGGTAGATCGTTTATATATATAGAAAATAGTATTAGCCCAAGGACTGAGCCTTGAGGGACGCCGTACTTAACAGGTAGAATGGAAGAATTTGATCTATTTACCGAAACACACTGTTTCCTGTCTGATAGAAATGAAGATAGAAGTTCCAAAGCGTTATCAGTTAGGCCATAGATCTTTAATTTCTCAAGTAGAAGACTGTGGTCGACGACATCAAATGCTTTCATAAAGTCTACTACTAGAACACCTGTGATTTTATTATTGTTTATGTTAGTAAGCCACTGGTCAACAAGAGTAGTCAATGCTGTGTGACAAGAATGGTTGTGTTTGTTTATATATGATCTTCCAAAGGTTTAGAGAGTATAGACAAGGTGGAGATGGGTCTATAATTTGAGGGATCAGCATAGTCACCTGATTTATAGATGGGTATAACTTTAGCAACTTTAAAAGCTTTTGGAATATAATTTTTTGCAAGGCATAGGTTGTAGATGTAAGTAAGCGTTTCGGCGATTACTGGGGCTGACAATTTCAAAATTTTCCCATCAATGCCATCAAGACCACTTGTGTTACTTTGTTTTAGGCTACTAAGAAATTTATACACTTCGTGCATACCCGCAGATGGTATATTTGAAAGAGGGGATATATTTCTAGAATTGCAAAAGTCCTGAAGAATATCCAATTTATTTTCTGACGTTCTGCTTATTTTTATTGTTGAGTTAGAGAGAGAGAGAGAGAGAGAGAGAGAGAGAGAGAGAGAGAGAGAGAGAGAGAGAACTTATTCATGCATAGGCCATTGCCCCTTTTGAAGGGGTTCTGTTTCAAATTGATGAACTTTGCACATTTTCCTAGAAACTATACACCCACAGTCATATATGTATACGTATATCAGGATCTTAAGACATAGCAGCAGATAGTTATTCAAACATTTTGTACAAGAATATTCATACATTTTTGACAGTGACATTTTCAGACGCCAACAGTAAAGGCAATCGAAACTGGCTAGGATGCTTATCAAATGTTAAAGGTATATAATGTGTCATCCAGTCATCTGTTGTAAACTTATTAGTTTGCTTTTTTCTAACAGGAATTCTGTGCATATTTTCCCAGAATTCTTTTTGATTATTTATGGACCCAGTAAATCTATCCAGTAATAGATCATTATGCTGTTTTTCTTTTGTGCTTATATTCTCTTCTTGCTATACAGTAAGCATCACTGTCGGCTCGATCTTTCGTTCGGCGAAAAACTCGCAATAACCTTTTTACTTTTGCCTTACTTGATTTACATTCTTTATCATACTAGTCACTGTTCTTACTTACATTGTCAACATAAATTCGTTTCTTCATACAAACTCAATAAGTTTTGACAGTTTGAACAAAAGCATTCGTTGTAGTCTTGTTCTATCAAATTAAGCGCATAATTAAGCAAACTTAATACTTCAGAAGAACGCATTGCATCCAAATAAAATCGTGATGCATCACAATTCCACACAAACTTTTCAATGTATTTATTTATGTTTTCATCTCCAGCAAAAGATGTCATATTCTTAACCACATTCAAATCAAATTCACGTGGTAAGTGATCAGATTTTAGTCTCTCCGAAACTGCTAGTTTACAAAATGAGGAAACAATGAAGAACAATTCCATAGACAGCCAGAAATAATCATTCACACTGTTTCCAGTCTGAGACACAAACGTGTAAGGTACATTAAGGTCTCCATTACATACACCATTAAGAATGTAAAAACCAAGTGCAGTGCACATGTTAAACAAACTTTTCTCACAGTAATTCAGTACCTTATCAGCTGATTTTCTATCAGAATATACAGAGCTACTTTCGATATTGGTAACAGTAGAGTAGAAAGAAACTCGTGGAGAGCGTGGCAGCAGAGAGTCCTCAGAAGAGAAGCCCCCTTCAAGCAAGTGTTTCGGCCCTTATCTCCTGACACTCTAGGGGGGTTGGGCCACACCCGGTTCATGACTCCGGATGTCCCTCTGCTGCCCCTTTTTTTCCCATCTTGGGACGAGCCATGGCTGGGATTCGAACCCATGACCCTCTGGACATGCTCATTTTCCACTTAATGACTCGCGCTTTAACCACTGAGCCACAGGGACACCTGATATTTGTAGGGAAATTAAGCCTTATGAAGTTCACTTTTGTTCCTCCTTGACCAGATCCAGCTTGAACACCCCTCTGCCGCTTCTGCCATTGCTTTCAGGGCTCTGGTTTTTTCCTTCCCTGCAACTGAGAGCTGTTTCACGAGGCTGTATGCAGACGTTCCTACAAACCCCCTAGCTCCATTTTCTGCAGTGAGGACTTTGACCTGATAGCCTTCTCTCCTCAGGCTGTTTGCCAGATCAGCATACTTTTCAGTCTTGTAGATTTGAGCTGCCTCCATTCTGTTCTCATATGGCACCGTGAGCTCGATCATGATCAGCTGCTTGGTTGACTTAGAGTGGACTACTATGTCTGGTCTCATGCCACTCTTGCTGATGATCTCTGGGTGACTCTTCCATTCTGGGAGGTCTGCAGTGGACTCCCAGTCATCTGCCCCGTCCAGCAGACTCTGCCTGCATGTTTCGAGTGGCACTGTTGTTCTTGGCCATGATTTGCTGCCTCCTGCCGTGAAGAATGTTGCGGGTGCTTTTGGAGTCCTGATTTTCCCTTTTGTGGTGTTGGTACTAGCCCAGACTACTTGTACAATCTCTTTGAGCACTTGGTTGTGCCTCCATGTGTACCTTCCTTGAGCCAGGGCTACTTTACATGAGCTTAGGACATGCTCCACTGTTTGTTTTTCATGGCAGAGGGGGCATGCAGGATCGTCTGTTTTCCCCCACTTCACCAGGTTTGCATTTGAGGGCAGAAGGTCATATGCAGATCTGAGAATGAAGCTGATCCTGAGAGGGGCCATGTGCCAAATGTCATTCCAAGTGAGACTTCTTTGGAGTGCATTCTCCCACGTTGTCCATTGCCCTTGCTGGCTCTGCTGGACTGCTTTTTGGAGTCTTTTTTGGTCTTCTTTTTTTCTCATCTCCTGAATCATCATGTCTCTTTTGGCTTTTCCTTTGGCCTTTGACCACCATTCAGTTTTGGTCACCCCCAGTCCTTGTCTGTTGGTCTGTGTGTGTCCTGTTATTTCTCTGATCTTGAGACTTTCTTTTGCAGAATCCATCGCCTCTTGAACTTTCCATTTTCTGCCTGTCTTCAGCTGGGGCTTGATTGCTTCTACCACCTTGTCTCCTGAGTCCTCCAGCATGCTTTGAAGTCTGATCTTCCCTGCTTTGTATTCCTCCAGGATGGATTTCAGTGGTAGTTTCAGCTTTGCTTGGCGACAGTACAGCGCTATGTCAGTCAGACAGGGTGGGACACCAAGCCATTTCCTTGTGAACTTGTTGATTTTGGCTTCCATTGCCTCCACTATGCTGGTGCAGATGTCGTATATCATCAGAGGCCATAGGAGCTTTGGTATCAGCATGAACTGAAGACACCAGACCTTGTATTTGCCAGGGAGCCCACACTGGTCAATGGTCTCCAAGCCTTCCTCCGCCATCTGCTTGGTTTCTTTTGCTCTTTGTGTGTCTTTCAGCGTATCATCATACCATCTTCCAAGGCTCTTGACTGGTTCTTCTGTGACTGTTGGAATGGCCTGGTTGGCAACACTGAAGACCACAGATCCGGCCACTTTTCCTTTCCTCAGTGAGAGACTCCGTGATTTCTTTGGCTTGAACTTCATTCTGGATGAGGCAACTATGTCGTCCAGCCTCTCCAGCACATGACGTGTCTCGTCTTCTCTGGATGAAATCACTGTAGTGTCATCCATGAAGGCCTTGAGAGGAGGCATCTTGTATCCATCGCCAAGGTCTGTTTGTCTCGCGTTGTTTGTTGCTGCTTTCAAGATGAGTTCCATTGCCAGCACGAACAGTATTGGGGAAATTGCACAGCCCATTGCAATACCCACTTCCAAGTTGATCCAGTCTGTTATGTACTCCTTGGTAGAGAACCGCATTGAGAATCCATTGAAGTACTTCTTGAGCATGTCGCGGATGTTCTTTGGCACATGGTACATCTCAAGAGCCAACTGTATCATCTCATGGGGCACAGATCCATATGCGTTTGCCAGATCAAGCCACACTACGTCCAGGTCTCTCTTTTCTGTTTTTGCTTTTTGGATTGCGTCCCAGATCATTGTGGCGTGTTCTACACAGCCAGCCACGCCTGGGATGCCACCTTTCTGGACTGACACATCCAAGTACTTGTTTTCCATCAGGTACTTGGTCAGCCTTGCTGCCATGACAGAGAAGATTTTCCCTTCGACGTTCAGTAGTGATATTGGCCTGAACTGGCTGATGTCACTTGAGTTTTGCTCTTTGGGGATGTACACACCATCTGCCGTCATCCACTGGCCGCTGATCTTCTGGTTTCTCCAAGCCGATCGCAGCAGCCTGTGGAGCCACTCCAGCACCTTGGGACATTTCTTGTAAAGCTGGTAAGGTATTCCGTTTGGCCCTGGTGATGATTTGGCTCTGGCTTTGTCGACCACCTTCTTGATTTCCGCCAACGTTGGAGGCTTGCCATTGAACTGTTCCTCAGGGTTGGTTGGCCACACCAGACCTTGAATGTCGAGTGGTGCTTTGCTCTGTGGGTCAGAGTATGTTTTCCTCAGATGCTGCTCAAGAACTCCTTTGTCCACACTTAGGGTCCCAGATTTTGGCTGCTCAAACAGTGTTCTGGCAAACTGGAAGGGGTCTCTGAAGAAGCGCTCTTGTGTCTTCTTCTTTTTGCTCTTCCTCTTCCTCGCAGATTCCGCTTTGCTGAGGGCGCTGTGTTTTTCTTTCAGGTCTTTCCACAGTTTTTCCAAGCCTTGTTTTTCAGCTGGCAGTGCGGTCTTCATTTGCATCTTGAGGTTTTTCTTTTGGACCCTGATCTTGTCCATCTTTTCTTGGCGTCTGGATTTCTTTGGAGGTGTTTTCTCTTTGGGTAGTTTTGCTCCATAGGCGTCTCTACATGTGGCATACACAATGTCCCCATATGTGGCTAGTTTGTGTTCCAGGGTGCTTTTCCCTATCAGTGCATCGAGTCTTTGGACGATTTTTGCATCCAGTTTCTCCCAATCTTCAGTTTCGTTTGCTCGTGGCAGGTTGAGTTTCAGGCGCCTGGCATCGAGGGCCTGTGCAAATTCCTCATCCGAACTAACAGCGTGGATGTCCTTGGCACTGTGGTTTAAATCCTGGCCTTGGTCTTTCGACGTCTTATCTGCTGATGCAGTGCGCTGCTGCTCATTCAGATGAGTCTTCACACATCCCATCTTTGTTCTGTGGATCTTCATGCCACGGGTGGTAGCGAAACGCTTTCCACAGACATCATGGAAAATATCAGGAGAAACATATGCAGTTTTACTGTTTAAATCACTGGAAAGTATCACATGTACGCTAGCATATTCAAATATACAATCAACTTCTTTAAGTGAACTAATGCCATTATCAATGTTGAAGTAAATGTAAAAAGGCGAGCCTACAGGGGACACATGCGAACACACATACAAAACATTCTCTGATAAACCTTTTTTTTCAATCAGAAACAAAAGTACATTGGGATTATCTGCCTCAATAAATTCTTTTCAATCAGAAAGGAAAGTAAACTGGGATTGCCTACCTGGATTTCGTGAATGAAAGGCACAATTCCATTCCTAACAAGACACATTATGCCACTAGATCGTCTCCCTTGATTTCAAACTTTTATCCCTGGCTTCATAAAACTTGTATAGATTGTGAAAATATTGAAAGTCAGATTCGATGCAAACGTATCAACAAGAGACATGAAGTCTGGAATTAAATAGATAAGATAAAAAATGTCTTTGATGAATGTTAAGAAAGAAGTACATTTACATTCCAGTGTAAGAATGAATTATTGTTACGATTACAAACCACATCGTGTGAACTAGAACATATTGATGATGCATTTATATTCATACTAACATTATTTGTTCTGTGGTCATCCATTTGTTCATTTAAACTCTCGCAAACATCGCTTTCCACTCTAATATAAATTCTTTCCTTTTTATACAAACCCGCACCACCTTCTGTTTTTTTTTTCTCTTTTGTTATCAAGTTTATGATACAAATCAATGTTTAGTTCAATATAGAAATACACATCTTTTTTCTTCGTTTCTTACACCAGTGCACTTGTTTTATATATGACATAATGTACAAGAACCAGAAAAAACAAACATTATCAAAAGTATTATCAGAAGAATTATTGAAATCAACCATTTTATCCGCGAATCCATCTGACCCCCGCCCTGTCACCCCGGACAACTCGGTTCAAACTCTGTCATCGTGTTCACGTTTCACGGCGCACGACTCCCTTTCTGTGAAGCTCCGTGCCTGTTTTGCACGAATAGTGACGTGCACAGTTCAGTTGCCGGTGTCACTGGTGTCACTGCGGGCAGGCTTCCCCCATATTGAATTTCACGAGAGAGAGAGAGAGAGAGAGAGAGAGAGAGAGAGAGAGAGAGAAAACTCAAAGTCTGGCAGGAGCACATATGTGAAAGACCTTGCAAAATCTAAAAGTGGAATAATCATATAAATCTCTTGTTACTTTTGCTTTGTTTTGTTTTGTTTTAATTCCTCATTTTTCCCCCTAATGAACCATTCAATATACTGTACAGATCGCAGCGTGAGCTGGAGGATATTTTTTCCTAAGTACTGTAGATAAAAAACGACTATTCTTTTCCGCTTAAGACCTGATGGTTTGCAAAGCCTCTACATAACGGTAACCAGCAGAGGGATATTGATTATGGCTGACATGGTCACCTGCATGCCTTAAATGCTTTCACCTTGTGATTGTAAAGTATGGTATGCCATGCTCGTTAATGTAGTAAATGTTTAGCGCACATCAAGAAGTACAGAAACATGACCAGAAAGGTATGTGTACTTCTCTCTCTCTCTCTCTCTCTCTCTCTCTCTCTCTCTCTCTCTCTCTCTCTCTCAAAAAAAAAATAAATAAAATAAAAAAAAGACCTGGTAAAAGCTAGCAATCTTCTTTTTGTCCTCGTAACCTTTCACAAGGATCTATGTGTTTCATGATGCATGTTATATTTACGAATTAATTCGTTGAATTTCGCATCCAGTGGTTTCCTCTTGCACCAATCTTTTCAAGAACATTTCATAGGGCAGGACATTTTTTAATCATTCCGGAAGCCTTCTATAAATTCACAAACGCAGCTTATAGCTTTATTGTGGGGCGAATTTTTTCTTTCAAAAAGATTGTTTTGTTTCCATGTGCTATGATATTTGACACTTGGCTAGCAAATTTATGAGTCTTGGTGAGAGAGAAGGGAAACAGCAAAAGTGAAAGCTAAGCAAGCAAGAACAAACACCTTTCCAGCCAACCAAGCCACCAATCGAGTACAGATCAGCCAATTAAAGAATATATTTTTTTTTTAATTAATGGCTGATACCAGAAGCAGTGGGAGACAGGCATATGACTGAGGACTTACCTGCCACCACAACAGTGACGACAGAAACGAGGAACCACAGCAGTTGCATGTTGCTGGAGTTGAAACAACTTCTGGGGTGAGGGACTGTTGTCAACAGCTTTGGTTACCACAATCTGTTATGAGAGCACAGTTATACACAACTAGATTATAGAGAAAGATGTGGTTCGTTCTTGCCACAATTCTTCCATTTCATGTAGAACAGGACTCTCATGTGACGTTCTCTATTTCACCAGAAACGTTTCCTTTTCATGGTTACGTTGGTCACGAACAAGGGGTGACGATACTTGAAGACTGTATGACAGATCTGGTACTAACATTTCATGATGTCTGTTTTATAATCTGTGGTGATCTAAATAGCCGTACGCCAACTGTTCCTCCATCTCGGATAATAAACAATACTTTTGGACCCCACTCTAGGAACAACACAGTGCATACTGATCGCTATTCTCAAGATATGTATTTAAATACTTACGGAACATTGTTGCTAAATATGTGTACAACTCTTGACTTTGGATTCTAAACAGGTTCTGTTTTGGCGACCAGGAATTTCGATACACATCCATGAATGAAATGGATGTAATGTCAATGAATATCTTATTTTGTCACACGCTTTGCATGATACTGTTCGTGACTCTTGTGAAAGACGTGTACTTGATCTTATTGAATCTGACCATTTACTTCTTAATCTCGACTTTTCAAATCAGAATATGTTTGTCAGAAATGATAACAGCGATATACCAATGATCAAGAAGTTTGTATGGAAGAGCAGTAACGTCAAGATTGTACCAGATTGATAACAACCTATGAATTGATTCATATCGATATAAATGGAGCTTTGGGTGTGTTGAATGACTGTATAAGAACATGTGCTGATTGCATGAAAAAATCTTAAGGTGAAACGGGCGAAAATAAGGCGGGGTGTTTTGAAGTGGAATATAATCATAACAAGAGAAATATGTGTAAATTGTTGAAAATATGTTGTAGAACCAAGGACCAGGACATCAACAGTTTGTACATAAGGACCACGGGAGTATGCACAAATGTGTTAAGTTCAACAAAAGTTCAATACTAATTTATCAGAACAACGTACAGCATCTCTTCGTGATCAGAAACCCAAGACTAACATTGCAATGGATGCACAGTTTCGAGATTGTGAGTCCTTGCTGAACAAAGAGTCACGAAATAACTGCGAGTACGATTGGCCAGATATTGAAAATGAATCTATTTCCCTCCCTTTTACAGGAGATGAAATACTGTTTGCTCGTAAAAATGTAAAAACTGGCAAAAGGATAGGAGCTGATGAAATCATCACCAAATTTCTGGACGCTCCAAGCTCCATGTGAACAAACCACATCTTTTTTTTTAATTCATTGCTCACTAAGCGTATGTTTCCTTACTCGTGATGGTGTTCTATACCCAACTGCCTACCTACCTACCTACCTATCTACCTACCTACCTGCCTTTCTACCTACCTACCCACCTGCCTACCTACTAAGTAAGTAAGTAAGTAAGTAATTGACTAACTAACGAATTAACTAGCTAGTTAGCTAGCTAATGAACTAGGTAATTAACAAACTGACTGACTAACTGACTAGCTGACTGACTGGCTGACTGACTGACGGACTGACTAACTAACTAACTAAGTGAGTGAGCGACTAACTAACCAACTACCTGGGCAACTAACCAACCAACCAATCACCATTCTCAGAAGCATCATCGTTTGTGTCCTAGTGACATATTAGACTAGATGTTGTAAGAAGCATTCCTAGACATCTCAACAGCCGCTTTAAGAAAAAGAAAAAAAAACAGGAAAAAAATTAATTCTTACCCAGTGAAGACTGCAAACGGTGAAGGTTTGCAGATGGACTGTTTGTGCATGCGGCAGTCTTAGACGTATTATAGACGACACGTTCAGTGGAAACCCGCGGGTCAGCTACCTTGCCCACACACAAGCTGGCGCCAGTTGACGTGGCTTACTTGTCGGCACGGTTGACATGATTTTGTTTATTCAAAAGACAGCTGAGAAGTTCCACATATCGAATTTTTCATAGTCTGTCTGACCAGGGGGTTGGAGGGGGAGGGGGAGGCGTATGACATGGTGCAGATGCTCTCACCGACTTGTTCCCCCCCCCCTCTCTCTCTCTCTGTCTCTGTCTCTGTCTCTCTCTCTCTCTCTCTCTCTCTCTCTCTCTCTCTCTCTCTCTCTCTCTCTCTCTCTCTCCAACTAGTATATGTATTTCCTCTTTTCTTCGCATCGAAAGTTATGAAGCCATATCTTCATGTGACTACCAAAGTAAAAGTGTTTACCATTATACAAAAAAATCATACTAATGGTATGTATTCCCCAAATTGATAATACAACACAACGAATGTTGAAGTATTCAGCAGCCAGATGAATATAAAAATTATTGAATAGACTAGCGCTGGCCTGCTGGTTTTCTTCTGGCTGGACGACAACAAATAAGCACAGAAACAAACATTGGAAGTAAACATGTAATTTGATAAACCAAGTGTGCGTGAACGATTTCTCAATTACTATTTGGAATGTTCCTCCACCCCACTCCACCCTTCGAACAAGAGAGGGTTATTCAGGGTTTTCCTCTGCCTTTTCCCAACACGCACACCCGCCTTTAAAAGAACATTTGGGTTAGCCTGCATATCAACATCCCCTCTCCCTTTTCCTATATACAGTCAGTTGGGCTTAGACAAAGTGTAGTTCTAGACTCTTCTCAATAGATGGACCTCCTACTTCCCCCACCCCCTCCTCCCACACACACCCTGGTTCACTAACAGATACGTATTAACATTTCTCGCGCTAGCTTACACGCGTGCGTCGATATTCGGGTGTGTGAGTACGCCCGTGCATGCGTGGGAAAGAAAGACGGCTACATGCCAATGTGACCCAAGTGCCAATGTGACCAAGCGTAGTTGTGACAATATGTCGTGACCACGTGTCGTTGTGACCAAGTACCGTTGTTGCTTCATCCCGTTTTGGCTCCTTTAACTGTCTTACAGCTAATTAGAGTCTCTTGAGAATCTGTGTACCTTAGCTTGTACAATGCAGATGACTGGTGGCCAGTGCCATTGACCACTGGTTATTATGACGTAAATCGGAGATTTTAACTATTTTACAGCTAAACAGTAAACAAGTGGGGTATTTTTTGCTCCCATAAGAAAAGCTAACACAGAGTAACTTTTATTCAAGACTGGCACAGCCTTTTAAACTTGAATAAAGTCAGACAAATACATAGACGAACAATCTAATAGTGGGGGAAAAAACAAGCGCAGGCCAACAACTGAACTATCTTCATAGTAATGACTTGGCAAAGATTTGGACTTAAGGAGGGAGGGGGGGTGGGGGGGGGTTTGAAGATGGAGAAACTGGGAACATAAAATTAAGAAAATATGTTACAGATATGAAAACTCTTCACTAGCTGCATAAGGGAACCATCGCAATCCCTTTTGAAGGCAGATATATTTGTATTGCCTGCTCCGAGGCCTTTCGTCCGCTGAGTCGGACTCATCAGGGAGACACGGCTGGTTGTGTCTGCGCTCCTGGCGTCAAATAGAGACACACCACAGTCCGTAATACTGTGGTGGTGTTCTCACCACCAAGGGTGCAAAAAAGAATCCAATAACACCCCCAAAGCAGCCAGCGAAGAGAAGTAAATGAAACCAAACGAAAGTGTGGGGAGGAAAAAAGTTGCTGAAAAACTAAAGACATTATGCAAATAGTATAAAATGTAGGGGACAATCTTTGAGCCTACGCTTGAGGATCCACCCAAAAATGCAAGGGAGATCAAAAGACAAACACACAGACGGACAGAAACAAATACAAATAACCTCAATTTAATCAAAACAAAATCGGAAATGAAATGAGGCAGGGAACAGTAAACGATAAACAAGTTGGGTATTTTTTGCTCCCATAAGAAAACCTAACACAGAATAACTTTTATTCAAGACTGGCACAGCCTTTTAAACTTGAATAAAGTCAGACAAATACATCAGGGAGACACAGCTGGTTGTGTCTGCGCTCCTGGCGTCAAATTGAGACACACCACAGTCCATAATACTGTGGTGTTCTCACCACCAAGGGTGCAAAAAAGAATCCAACAGCACCCCCAAAGCAGCCAGCGAAGAGTAGTACATGAAACCAAACGAAAGTGTGGGGAGGAAAAAAGTTGCTGAAAAACTAAAGACATTATGCAAATAGTATAAAATGTAGCGGACAGTCTTTGAGCCTATGCTTGAGGATCCACCCAAAAATGCAAGGGAGATCAAAAGACAAACACACGGGGCTAGTCGGCGTTTCTCCTCCACGTCGTCTTCTTGTTGATGGTCTGGCTATGGCTCTGGCCCCGAGGTATTTCTATCTCTTCTGGTAAATTAACGGATCCTCTGTTACTTAAGGGGTTCCAAAGGATATCCTCCGTTATACGGGTGTTCCAGAGATAAACCTACCATTTTTTCCTTATGGTTATGGATAAATTGCGAGTTTGTTCTTTGAACTGTTGGGGTTTAAAAAATAGATGGAAGAGGGCATCTATATTCAGAAATTTAAAAAGACAAAAGTTAGATATAATTTGCATACAACAAGCGCATATCACAGCAAGTGATATAAACTCATGGGAAAAGCAGTGGGGTGGAAGCGTATACGCACAGCCAGGGACCAGTCACAGCAAAGGAGAAGTAATTCTGATTTCAAAAAGTTTATCAGAAAAGGTTACCCTAGTCAAGTCTCAAGAGCGCATGATCGTCCTGAATATCGAGTATTGTTCCTTTGAGATTACAGTTGCAAACGTTTATGCTCCTAACGATCATAGGGAAAAATACTTTTTTTTCGAAGTCTGCGGGACGAAGTGGATGAGTGGGGAGTAGGGAGAATAGTGATCTGTGGAGATTTCAACTGCGTTTTAGATAATGATTTAGACATTGTATCAGGTAAACCACACAACAAAATAGAGGTAAATGAATTTAAGTCAGTATTAACGCAGTCAAGCTTAATCGACTCCTGGAGATTTTTTCACCCTGAAGAAAAAGAATATACCTGGTATTGATTTAACCCTTTTATAGCAAGACTACTAGACTATTGCTTGGTGACAGAAGATGTATGCTCCTCCGTGGTTGTCAGTGAACACTGCACCATGCCGCACTCAGATCACAGAGCAATTGTGCTGGAGTTAAGGAAGGAGACTTTATCAGAGGTCCAGGGTACTGGCAATTTAACAATAGCTATTTACAGAACACAGAATTCGTTGAGAACATGAATCTATTGCTTGTAGAAATGGAGAATGAAGGAGATGATATGTCTTACATGGAAAAATGGGAATGGATAAAAATGAAAATAAGGAATTATTGTATCGAGTTCAGAAAACGTCTTGCTTGTAATACACGAAACAAAAAAATCGATTTACAAAAAAGAATACAAGATCTCGAATCAAACATCCTACGTAACGTTCAAAACAAAGAACTACAGATTGATTTGTTAAAAACAAAACATGAATATGAACTATTTGACTTGGAGAAGACAAAAGGAGCCCAAGTGAGATCAAGGTTGAGATGGATAGAGGAGGGGGAAAAGAATAGCAAATACTTTTGTAGCTTAGAAAAATCTAGAAGCAGAAAAAAGATCATGACACGATTGTGTAAAGACACTGGGGAGGTAGTGCATCATCAGAAAGACATTCTGAGTGAACAGGCGTTATTCTACGAAAATCTGTATAATCAAACTACGCAAGATATTGAAGTCGCTGAGGCATGTGAAGTCTTTATTGAAAACGAAAACCTCCCGAAGCTAAACAATGACGAATCCGAGTCATGCGAAGGGCTCATCACAGAAGCTGAAGCCACAGAGGCTCTAAGAGAGATGAAGAACGGCTCAGCTCCTGGAAGCGATGGGATCAGTATTGAATTTCTAAAGTTCTTTTGGACCAGAATAAAACGTGTTATTATTCAATCCTTCAACGAACCGTTCACCAATGGGAGTTTATCATACACCCAAAACCTTGGAGTCATTACACTGATACATAAAGGTAAGGATTTAGACAGGGAGCACCTCAGTAACTGGCGCCCAATAACTCTTACAAACTCAGATTACAAGTTATTAGCCAAAGTTTTAGCACTTAGAATGGGAACAGTTTTACACAAGCTGATTAGTGAAGACCAGGTAGGATACATGAAAGGCTGAAATATTGCCACAGTGTTGAGAACTATAGACGACGTTATAAATTACTTAAATGGTTTTGGTTTTGGGCCAGATTTCATACGTTGGGTGTCCGTTTTAATGAAAAATAACGTAAGCTGTATCAATCATGGAGGGTGGTTGTCCGAGTATTTTAATGTCAACTGTGGCATTCGACAGGGGTGCCCATTTTCGCCCCTGGCCTTTATTTTAGCGGTAGAAATACTGGCCTGTGAAGTTAGAAATAGCTCAGTCACCGGAATAAAATTGCCAAGTACACAAAACGTGATCCCCAAAAAGCATTCGTATAAAACAAATGGCAGATGACACTACCTTTTCTTTTAAAAGGTCAAACGGATTTAAAATTTGTAACGGATATAATTATGCAATTTGGAAGATTTAGTGGGTTACGGTTGAACAATCAAAAAACTAAAATACTACGAATTGGTGTTGCTCAACCCTTGCAGGACTGCCCGTTTGAGCTTGTAGATACGATTAAGATTTTAGGCATTGTTTTTAGCCGAAATAACCTGGCTCAGGACAACGAGGAAAATTGGCAAACACGAATGAACAGTCTACATAAATCGATAAGGGTGTGGAGCAAAAGGGATCTCAGCATTCAGGGGAAAATTGTGATAATAAAAACATTTCTCATAAGTCAGTTCGTGTATATCATGCAGTCAATAGGTCTTCCAGTTCATGTTTTAACAAAGATTAACACCGTGCTATATAAATTTATTTGGCAACGGAAAACGTCTAACAAAAGAGCGTTCGAAAAGGTTAAACGAAAAACTATGGAGTCAGACAACATAGAGGGTGGAGTTCAAATGGTCAACATGCTAGAACTTAACAGATATTTAACTTGCAATGGATCGGAAGATTGTTCAAAGAGGAACAAAACTGGACATGTTTGTCTAAATGGCACTTCAGCAGAGTATCAGACTTCCAAAATCTCTTTAAAATTAACTGCTCTAGAAAGGAATTTATTGGAAAGGAGTATATAAAGAACAAGTTTTGGTTGGAAGCTTTCTTGACTTACCTAAGTCAAAAATCAAGGATTCCGCTCAATGAAGTTTCACAGGAAAACGTGTTGGATCAAGGTCTTTTTAATAATCATCTTATTCAGTTTAAAAACAAAATGTTATTTTCCCCACAGTGGCAAAAGGCAGGCTTTAGAACACTAAGTGACATCGTTAGCTTGAATGAAAACAGACTTCTTGCTGTAGAAGAAGTACAAGAAAGGATTAACCAAAATCCAGCTGTTACACTCTTTCAGTATAATGCGCTAGTTAATGCTTTTCCAAGGAAATGGGTCGATTGGATAGAGAGAGGTGAAGCACCTAGAGGTCTAGTAAACAAATCAGAAGCGG
>CM065741.1:52535091-52542591 GCA_033310375.1 Conus canariensis | reverse complement strand
TGCAGCGGTCAGTTCTTTCTTTTTCCCGTGTCGATATTTGGGAGTTACGATGCGTGTTTTATTATTTTGTGTGTGTTTTGGTCGAGTCATTGTTGGTAAGTGATCGACCAAAGAGGGTGAAGTCTGTGCCTATGTTTGGCTGTATCCATTCTTGTGATTTTGTGGTCTGTTGCCTTGGTGATTTATGGGTGATTGGTTGACCAACTATTGGAGATCGGTGCTTGTATATGGTTGTGTCTACATTTGGTCTTGTGTACAAGCTGTTGGTGGTTAGCGATTGATGATTGGAGGGATTTATAATCTAGAGTCTGTGCCGATACACAGTTGTTCCCATATTGGGAAGTGTGGTCTCGTCACCCCAGGTGACTTATTGCTGATTGGTTTCTGGCAGGTTGGTGTTTCGAGTCTGTGTACGACTGCCTCTATCTATGCCCCTATCTAGAGTTTTGTCGTGCCGTTCCCTGGGCAACCTATTGATGATTGGTCGAAGTCAGGGCGTGGCCTTGTCAGTTTCATGATGTCTGTCAACTCTAGTGTCGTCTGTTTTTTGACTGTCTGATTCAGTTGTTTGCGACTCCTGGCTCGAGACGGAGGTCTTCTGATCCAGCGTTTGGTGAGGCGGTTTTGCCACTTTGTTTAGTGGGCTGCCAGGAAACCCATCGGTGTGTCCTTGTGACAGCTCGGGATTCCTAGAAGTTATCGGTGTGTCGGTGTCTGCCACCAGTGTCCATGCTTTCAAGGGAGCGAGGGTTTCCGCGGTCTGGAGCTGCTCTGGCGGGTGTTTGTCCTGTATTGGTCATTGTAACTCCAGGTGTCGACAGGGTTTGACCGCTCTGCTGCTGCAACCTCTGATATGAGGCATCTTACCTGGCACTGCCCTGTTTCCGACTTCTTTCTGGCCGATCTCTAGGTCATCGCTACAAACGACTGGGAGGGGGCGAGCTCATCCTTCTGCGAGCGTCAGAGCTCCCCCTCCTGCTGCTGAGATCTGCTGAGCTGCTGAGCTGCTGGGCTCTTCATTTTCTTCAATGTGTGTCACAGTGTACTTTAAATCAGTGACTCCGTATTGAACCTTGTGACATCGTCGATTCTTTATCGTTCGGTGCTTCGTCTGCTGGGGCATCAGGACCTCAGTGACAGTGTGGTCACCAGTGCACAAACCGTGAAAGTTCGTGAAGGAAGGGGAAAAAGTTGGAGTGTGGGAATTGATTGTGTGAAAAAAAAAAGATGGTTCGAGTGTGCGAAGGGTGAATGGTATTGTGCGCGAGTTGTTTATAATTATATATATATATATATATTGTGTGGAGGGGGAATTGTAACGAATTGTTTTTTTGTTTTTTGTTGTTGTTTTTTTTTTTGGGGGGGGGGTGTCGTTGTGTCCCCTTTGTGGTTCGTATCGCGCGGGCGCTTTGGGTTCGGTGGGCCATCCTACCTCTGGATGACCCAGCCCCAGGTTACCACGTGATAGTCCCTGGAGTATCCCTTGTCCGGTATTAACCCTGTGTGGGTTGGGGTCCCTTGAGGCTTCCTGGATTTGAAGGTGGGGTGTCGGGGCATTTTTCTTGTGCATTGCTGATTTTTTTTTTTTTTTTTTGTATTATTGTTTGAAGATTTTTTTTTTGCTCATAATGTGTGGGTGAGTGTGTATTTGAATAAAATGTGATTGTTTGTTGCAACTATTATTTAGTATTTTGTACTTTTGTTCTGTGGTGTTGGTTGTTTTAGAGTGTGGGTGGGGTGGATTGAAAGGGGTACGCGTCTACATTCGGGTATCCCTGTCACCGCACTAGGAGTAGTGACAACAATCATCGTTTGTTTTGTTTTGTTTTGTTGTCCTATGAGTTAAGTTTCTGTGGACACTTAACATGTCGTCCACTTTTTGTGATGATTTTGTTTCTGACTGTGTGTTCCTGTCAGTGAAAAATCCGGGATGTTGCGAGTTTTCTTCAGCAGTAGACTGTTCTTCATGTGTCTGCTGTGCCGGTGTAACAGCCCGTTTTTACTCCCCTCTGGAACTTACCCCGAGGTAAGTCTAGGCTAGCCTGCTTTTACCCCCGGGGGTCATTCTAGGACTAGCTAGAACTTACGCCCCCCCCCCCCCAGTTGGAACTTACCACCCTGGGGGTAAGTTTGGGCTAGCCTGGATTTACCCCCCCCCCCTCCCCCCCAAAGGGTCAGTCTAGGACTATTTGGAATGTTCCTCCACCCCACCCCCCCTTCAAACAAGGAAGGTTATTCAGGGGTTTTCATCTGCCTTTTCCCAACACGCAAACCCACCTTTAAAAAAAAAGTGTTAGCCTGCATATTTACACCTCCTCTCCCATTTCCTATATACAGTCAGTTGGGTTTAGACAAAGTGTAGTTCTGGACTCTTCTCAATTGTTGGACCTCCTACTTCCCTACCACCCCCCCCGCCCCCCCCCCCCCCCCCCCCCCCCCTCACACACACACACCCACCCTGGTTCACTAACAGATATGTATTAACATTTCTCGCGCTAGCTTACACGCGTGCGTCAATATTCGGGTGTGTGAGTACGCCCGTGCATGCGTGGGAAAGAAAGACGGCTACATGCCAATGTGACCAAGTGCCAATGTGACCAAGCGTAGTTGTGACAAAATGTTGTGACCACGTGTCGTTGTGACCAAGTACCGTTGTTGCCTCATCCCGTTTTGCCTCCTTTAACTATTTTACAGCTGATCAGAGTCTCTTGAGTACCTGTATACCTTAGCTTGTACAATGCAGATGACTAGTGGTCAGTGCCACTCACCACTGGTCATTATGACGTAAATCGGAGATTTTAACTATTTAACAGCTAATTAGCGTTTCCTGAGTGCTTGCGTACCTTGTACAAAGTAGATTACTTGTGGTCAGTGCCACTGACTACTGGTCATTAGAACGTAAACCGGAGATTTTAACTATTTCACAACTAATTATTGTTACGGATGGAATGGGTCGTGTCTGCGGGTGTCTGACTGTCTGACTCTCACACAGAAATTATGGATGCATGCATGACTTTTCCAGTTCACATACACACACCCACTCATCCGAACATTGACAGCCAGGCAACAGAACAACACTTTGTTGTTTTATTCTGCCCGAGCCATCAGACAAACATATATAATAAATGCAAGAACATCAATAGGTCGGCACGTCAACCATAAGGCGTATATATATATATATATAGATATATATATGTATATATATATATATATATATATAGCTGGCTATCTACTAGCACTGCTGGTTCCAACGACGACGTAGACGATGACGACGACGAAACGATGAAGAGGACGAAGACGATGAAGACGACGACTACAGCGTCAAGTCCTACACAGGACTGTTGGAATTTCACAGAGCTGTGGCTCAAAATCACTACCACACTCACGTCGTCTCTGCCGACGACAAGGCGACAGTCTCACACAGGAGCTGTGGCTCACACACAGAACGCAGCGACGGCCTAGCCAACAGGTCGCTGGTTCTAAACTCGGGAACGGCGCTCTGGCTTGGCAGTAGCGGCGTCTCCGGCCCAACAGGCTCAGCGGGTAGTCGGTCTCGGGCGCAGTGGCAGGTAGGGTAGTTGTCGGCACTCAGGCCGGCCTCTCAACACCGCCACAGGGCGGAGAACAAGGGGGTAGAACTCAGCTACGGCCCCGACCCTCAGAAAATGGTAGCCAGTCCCTTTCAGTCCAGGGTACACTTCTACCTGGGGAAACTGATTAACTACCTTGATTATCATGGCTACTATTCATTACAATCACGACTACATTCATATTCATTAGCCACATCACATTCCACTAGAACTTGGGACAAACATCAGCATATTCTTTCTTCAACACTACAGCATTCCCTTTTCCAGAATCATAACACTACAACATTCTCTTTTCCGGAATCATAACACTACAACATTCCCTTTTCCGGAATCACAGCACTACACAGGAAAGGATTTCAATATAAACCTTTCAGAATATAGTTTTCCAAATTGGGGAAAGGATTTCCACCTGGACCCTCTTCAATAAACCATGAATACAATCATTACACACAATTAATGATTACTTTTCATCAAACTATAAATGTCTTTCGTCATGACAAAATTGTTCATTTCATATAATCACCACATTTTAGAAGGTTTCTTCCTTCAAAAGATTCATTTACTTCAATATATGTAAGGGAAAGATTTCCACACACTCCTGTTTACCAACACACAACTATTCAATATTCATATCAAGAGTGAATTAAATACTCATCCACATCAAAAATCAAAACCAGCATATATAGTCTATGTCGCTCACTCTGGGAGCTTATTATCCATAGCATCAAAACTCTCCCTCTTCTCGCAAACAACATTGGAATAAACACTTTTTTTCATCATGAAGTTCATAACTAGTTAAGTCACAGAATAAACAAAGTCTATTTTTCCTGAAGAGCACTTCCTTTAACACTCACTTCATCTATTCATATTTTCAGAAATAATTTCGTGTTGCTACCCTATCAAGTCATTGGATAACGGTTAAATCAATGTTGCTGTAATGTGGTAATGTTTGATTGTGTTTGGTTGTGTTGGTGGAGTGTTTGGCTAATGAATTAGTGGTGACTGACAGGTTATGTGACAGACTGATGCGTTGATTGATTAAAAAGATCGATTGGATGTTGGAAATAGTTTGATGGTCGGATAGTTGATTGATTAGATAGTGGAAGATCTGCTTGATCTGTTGATTTGCTCATTTATCGATCGGACAATTGACTGGTCTTTTGTGTACATTATTAAAGACCAATAGTTGATGCGAGGTGAGTGGATGAACGGGTCAGATAAACAATTGATTAATCCAAAACCCATAACATGCTTTTATTGAATAGTAACTGTGTCAGTATACAGTAGATGTGTAAACCTGTAAAGGTAGATTACTTTGGTTCATTATTTTTTTTTTTTTTTCATCGATCGACTGGTTGTGGATGGAGTGAATGCCTAATTTGATCGATTGGCTGACAAATTGACAATTACGGTTAAACCTGCCCTCCTAGATTGTCCCCTTCCCACCCTCGCCCGGCATACATATCTTGTCAGTTATTTCTGATTACTGCATTATTTTGAGAGGGAGTATCATTTTGAGAGGCTAATACTTTGTGTAATTAGTAGCGTTGTTTGTGTGGTTAGCTTTTTTTTATCCTCTCCCCTTCCTGGTCATATTGTTGGGTTTGTTGACTGACTGATTCTGTTACTAATGATCTGGATGATTGTATGATGAAGTAAATGTATAGCTGGCTGATAGGTTAATCAAGTAACTGAGTAATTGATTGGATTATTGATTTTCTGATCAGTTGAATGATTGAATAATGAAAATATATTGATCAGCATACATTCACACTTATTATGACTGATTGAAGAACAAATCAGTTGATCGATTGATTTACTCGATATGTTTTTTGCTTGTTGATTAGACGCTCAATTAGTCAGATATGTTCACATTATATGCATTGATAGATTGTATGACTGATTGATGAATAACATGACTGATTTCAATGCAGTGATCAACGTGTTTCCCAGTCTTGTTGTGTGATTGATTGATAACTTTTTCTTGCCAAATCTGATAACCAATCAACTCATATCTTCACATGCTTGCGTGATTAATTGGTCAGTTATTTTATTCATGACTTCTTTCAGTTGATTGATGCTTTGATTGTTTAACAATTACGGTTGGATAGATCTTTGAATTCTCTCATTTTTATTAACATTTTTGGATGTGCTTGCTTCCTTGGACAGACTTTTTTTGTTTTTGTTTACTACAGTGTATGTAGTCTTAGTGTAGCTGACAGGGTCTGTCTCTCTCGCTGTCTTGCTCCCTCCCCCCCCCCTCTCTCTCTCTCTCTCTCTCTCTCTCTCTCTCTCTCTTACCGCTCTCCCTCTCCCACCATCCCTCCCTTTCTCTGTCTCTCTCTTTATCTTGTTCTCGCCCTTCCTCTCTCTCTTCCTGCTATCCCTCTCCCCCTCCCTCCCCTTCTCTGTCTCTGTCGCTCTCTGACTTCTTCCCTCCCTCTCTCTCCTCCCCCCTTCCCTCTCTCTTTTTCCCCTCCCTCCCTCTCTCTGTTTCTCAGCCTCTCTCTTTACCCCCCCCCCCCCACTCTCTCTCCTTCGCTCTGTCCTTGTTCTAATCCTCTTTACAGATTCCCCCCCCCCCCCCCCCCTCCGGTTATCTCTTTCTTCCACTTATCACTTCATTTCTCCTGCTAAAATTTCACACACATTCTCTCTCTCTCTCTCTCTCTCTCTCTCTCTCTCTCTCTCTCTCTCTCTCTCTCTCTCTCTCTCTCTCTCTCTCATTAACAGTTCTATTGTAACATTTACAAGTTCACTGTGCAGCGCTGCTGCGTGCATGATCAGAAAAGTAGGAACAGGTAAAAAGAAAAGCAGCTGGTTTGATGACGAATGTGAGAAGAAAAAGAGAAAGGTAAGACAATCGTTAAGGACATTTAAACGGTTAAAGAAATATAACCATGAAAAGAAAGAAGCATATGTTAAAGAAAGGAAAGAATATAAATATTTACTTAACAAAAAGAAAAATGATTTTGACCAAGCGAGATTAGAAAAATTGCAGCAGTCCATTAACGATCCTAAGCTGTTTTGGCAAACAATTCGATCAGTGAACAGAAAATCGGCTATTTATAATACAATCACTTCAGAACAATGGTACAAACACTTCTTTAGTGTATTCAATGAAACAAATTGCGAGGAACAGACTGGGGAAATTGACGTCATGGAAGATACTAATGATAACACATCAGACATAATGTTTAATAGCCCTATTTCCAGGCAGGAGGTTTTCGCCAGTATAGGTAAACTCAAAGCTGGGAAAAGCGCAGGCCCAGACAAAATCGTTACTGAAATGTTAAAACATGCTGACGCCTCAGTTGTTGATTTCCTCGTTGTTTACTTTAATAAGCTGTTTGATTTGGGAGTCTTTCCTATTGAATGGTCTAAATCTATTATTGTACCTTTGCATAAGAAAGGAGACGTAAACCAGCCAGACAATTATCGTGGTATTGCCCTAACAAGTGTTGTTAGTAAAGTTTATACACATATACTAAATAAAAGAATAACGGAATGGGCAGAACAAGAAAGCAAGATCATTGAAGAGCAAGCAGGTTTTAGAGCAGGGTACAGTACTGTCGATCATATTTTCACATTGTATGCAATTGTTGAAAAGTTTTTGCAAAAAAAGCTAAACTATATGTTGCTTTTGTCGATTTTAGAAAGGCATTTGATTCAGTAAACAGAAATGTGCTTTGGGCAATTATGAGGAAAAATGGTGTTAAAGGTAAACTGTATAATGCCCTTAGAAGCATATACGATAATGTTTTGGCATGTGTGCGTGACAAGTGTAATTATTCTGATTGCTTTGAATGTCCTAGAGGTGTGAAACAAGGCTGTCTGCTGAGTCCCCAATTATTTTCTTTCTTTATAAATGAACTGGCTACTGATTTGTCAAAAAGCGGAAAACATGGTA
>CM065741.1:52510091-52530091 GCA_033310375.1 Conus canariensis | reverse complement strand
CTTTGTTCTGGTACTTTGAAAATACTGATATTCTTCCAGGATACCGTTCTGACCACTCCATGGTAACATTAACGCTAAAATTCGGCAAAACCGAAAAAATTCATAATTTTTGGAAATTTAACTCATCTTTACTTAGGGATAAATGCTACGTAGAAGAAATAAATTCAGAACTTTTTGATGTTATTAGTGAATATGCAACTACTGACTACGACAGAACAACAATAAAGGATGTCCCTAAATCAGAAATACAGTTACAAGTCTCCGACAAACTTTTCCTTGATTTTATGCTGATGGAAATCCGTGCAAAAACAGTTGCTTATGCTACTATGAAAAACAAGAAAATGAAAGACCATGAAAACAAACGAATAAAAGATATTGAAACATTAGAAAATACAGAAAATATAACTGAAAATGAAATTATCATGCTTAAAGAAATGAATACAGAACTCGAAGCCATACGAGAGAGGAGAATGGAAGGAGTATTGTTGAGATCAAAAGCCAGATGGATTGCAGAGGGGGAGAAGGTTTCGAAATATTTTTGTAATCTTGAGAAAAGAAATTATATTAGCAAACAGATGACAAGATTAGTAACTAAAGATGGACATTCCACTGAAAACCAGAAAGATATCATGAAGGAAGTTAAGTGTTTTTTATGAAAACTTATACAAGGAAAAAGACGTAGAAGAATGTGACATCTCGGACCTTATAAGAAATGTTCCTAAAATATCGAAAGAAGAAGAGCGATTATTAGAAGGCGAAATTACTTTAGAGGAGGCAGGTTTTGCATTACAAAAAACATGCAGAACGGTAAACGTCCAGGGACAGATGGATTTAGTGCAGAATTCTTTAAGTTTTTTTTGGAAACAGATTGGGCCTTTTGTAGTGAGAGCTTTAAATGAAGCACACAAGGATGGAGAACTGTCCACAACACAAAAAGAAGGATTGATCACTTGTATTCCCAAAGGTGATAAACCGAAAGATGATATTCAGAACTGGCGCCCTATATATCTCCTGAATGTTGTCTATAAGATAGGTTCTTCATGCATTTCAAACAGAATTTTAAAAAAAGGTCTTACCACAGTTGATAAATGAAGATCAGTCTGGTTTTATGGCCAACAGATACATAGGCAACAACTTGAGATTAATATATGATTTAATTACTTATCTAGATGCAAAGAATATTCCAGGTTTACTTCTAAGCATTGATTTTGAAAAGCTTTTGATTCTTTAAGTTGGAAGTTTATGTTTAAGATCTTAAGAGGATATGGCTTTGGAGAAAGTACTTGTCGATGGATTGAGACGTTTTACAAAAATATAAAGTCAACAGTTATTGTTAATGGAAATACTTCCCAGTGGTTTCAGGTAGAAAGAGGATGCAGACAAGGAGACCCACTTTCCCAATATTTGTTTATTCTTTGTGCGGAAATTTTGGCAATAATGATTAAGGAAGAGAAATTGATCAAAGGAATTCATATCGGTGACACTGATCGCAAAAGTTCTCAGTTTGCCGATGATACTCAGTTATTTAATATAGGAGATAAAACTTCATTTGAAAAAAACTATACTTCTTCTTGATCGCTTTGGTAGTGTCAGGACTGCATATGAACAGTAGTAAAACACAAGCAGTATGGTTAGGAAGCAAGAAAAGATCACATGTAACTTACTCTCCTCACTTAAAAATGATATGGAATCCTCCTAGATTCAAGATACTAGGTGTATAGTTCACTCAAGATCTTAAGGATTGTGAAAGTATTAACTATAACGAAAAATTTTCTGAAGTTAAAATACTGTCAAAGATTTGGTCACAAAGAACCATTACCCCAATAGGTAGAGTAGCTGTTTTGAAATCGCTTGTTTTGTCCAAATTAATACACTTATGGATATTACTCCCAGATCCACCAGGCTACTTCATAGGAAACCTCCAGAAACTATGTTTTCAGTTTGTTTGGAATGGAAAACAAGATAAAATTAGCCGGAAAACCTCTATCAAAACAACGAAACAGGGTGGACTAAACATACCTGACATAAGGAAATATATCTGTGCTTTGAAACTGTCATGGATTAAAAAACTAAAAACCACAAACCATAAATGGAAATGTATAGCAACAGAAATATGCCCGATTCTTTCGTTTCTAGAATACTATGGAACAGCTTTTGATTTTAAGCATAAAAACATGAGCACCTTTTGGATGCATGTACTGAAAGCATATAAGCTATTCCATTTTAATGTAAAACCCAAAACTTGGAATGAATTGCTTTCTGAACCGATTTTCTACAACGAAAATATAAAAATTGGTAATGTAGTAATTAAACATAATAAATTGATAAGAAAAGGAGTGTACGCCATAAAACATTTTTTCAAGACTAATGGAGAATTTATGACATTTGAGGAATTTTCAACAAATCATGGATGTAAGATTGATTTTGTCACGTTTAATGGTATTATATCGGCAATTAAAGAATATTTCAGAATAAGTGGAATAAAACGAAATACAAACAATAACAGATTTTTGGATATACCAAATGCATTAAGACATATTTATAAGGTATCAAAAGGATCAAAATTACTGTATGAAATTTTAACAGAAGACAATGTCAGACCTAATTGTTGTTTGAAATGGACACAAAAATTAAATGTTGATATTCCTTGGAAAGAGGTGTTCCTTAAAATACATAAAACTAAAGATGTTAGATTAAAGTGGCTACAGACTAGAATTGTTCACAGAATTATTGCAACAAATGTTGTTTTTAAGTGCAATGGGGGTATCTGCCACAGCAAACTGTTCGTTATGTAATGAAGCAAGAGACTCTATTGAACATTCTTTCCGGAGTTGTAAATATATTTGATGTTTTTGGACCTCTTTGGAAAAAATGTTCAATGAAAAATGTGAAAATGTTTATGATTTAAAGATTTCACGTGAACTGGTACTTTTTAATGTGGATAACCATTCTAATACAGATAGTATTTTTGACTTTATAATAATGTTTGCCAAACAATATATATACAAATGTATAATAGAAAAATCCCCACCTAACTTAACTATCTTTCAGAAGCAGCTGAATAAAAGATACAAGATAGAACAATACAATGCGAAAATTAATGATAATGTGTCTAGGTTTACTACAGAATGGAACTTTTATACACCTTTACTTGTCACTGTATAATTGATATGTGTATGTTTATGTATGTGTGCGAGTATATATATGTGTGTGTGCATATATGTGTGTGTATATATATATATATATATATATATATATATATATATATGTGTGTGTGTGTGTGTGTGTGTGTGTGTGTGTATGTATGTATGTATGTATATGTGTGTATGTATGCATATGTATATATATATATAATATATATATATATATATATATAAATATATATATATATATATATAGAATGGTACTGAGGATCAGCGCAATCTTAAAAACAGTGCTCAACCACAGTGGGAGCGACATTTGTTATATTAAAAGCAAGTTAAAATCAAGCTTCTAAAAACATCTACAAATTTGTTTCACGCTGTGCGGTCGTCAGGATGTGATGAGCTTGTGTTGCCAGTGCCACGTATATATATATAGCTAGCTGGTTTGCTGTTGTTTTTTTCCCGTGCTACATGTGTTTCTCAGGTGTTGGGTTTTTTCGCTGATAGGAACTTCCATCTGTGTCTGCAATTGTTAACCATTTCTGTTCTAACATTTAGAGTTGCCAACTGTGGTTTACATAGTATAATGTATTTCTCTGTTAGGCATAGATTGCATTTTTTTGAAATGTTGTTGTATGATGCTGCTCTTTTTAAAATTTTCCAAGATATGTTGTAGTCTATGTTTTTTTCTTTAAGTTTCCAAATGTATTTACTCAATTCTGTTTGGTTTTTGTATCTTTCTTTGTTGAATGATTGTTTATGGTTTGCATATCTAGTTTTGAATTGGTTTTCCGTGATACCTACATATGTTTCTTTTGCGTTCTCTGATGTTACAGTGGCTTGGTACACAATGTTGTTATAAAGGCATTTGTTGCTTAGGGGGCACTGTTCTTTTTTGGTACAGTTACAAGATTTCCTTTCGTTACCCTCCTTTTTTTCTGTGCTGCTTTTCATTTTGTTTGCTGAATCGATGGCATTTTTAAGGTTCGGCATACATGAATATGATAATTTGATGTTGTTTTTGTTGAATATCTTGAATAATTTATGGTCTTTTGGGAAAGATGATGTCAAGATTTTAAAGAATTCTTTCCCTACATTTGTTTTAACTCTTGCATCATATGGGGGATTGTACCATATGATATTCCTTTTCCTGTTCTTTCTGCATCTTTTTGTATCATTGTCTGGATCGTATCTTAGTTTGTAATTGTAGCCACTTGTATGTAACGCCTCTTGGTATTCAGCTGTAGCGTTGTTGAATACTGTTTCGTTACATGACAAATTGGATAGTCTTTTATTTATGCTTTTGGGTATTGTTTTCAGTATGGAGGGTGGGTGATTGCTTTTGATGTTTACATAAACAGGCGTGTCATTTGGTTTCTTGTATGGTTTATATGTGTGTTGGTTGAGGTCTAACGTTATGTCTAAATAGTTCACTATCTTTTTGTTTGCTTCTATTGTGATTTTTAAGTTTTGGTTGTGGAAAATTTTACACAATTCTTTTTTCTTATTTTCAATATTTCTAGGGTTGTCATTCAGAGCGGCAAGGCCGTCATCCCTGTACAGTCCAGTTTGTTTTCCAAGTTTTTTTTGAATATTGGATAACATGAATAGTCCGACAAGTTCGCAAGTTTCGGCACCATCGTATGATCCCATTGTGACATCGAAAGTTGAATTCCTGCTTGTGTTCTTAATCCAGGTTTCATTTTTATTGTGCAGTAAAGTTTTCTTTGTGTGGAAAATGATTTCCATTTCTGACCCTGATATTTCTGTGTACTTGTTGGCAAATTTTATAGCTTTAGTTAGTAGCTTTTCATCTATAGATGGTAGAAATCTACTATGTCAAATGTTATAAAAACTGTATTTTCTTGTTTATTGAGGTTTTTGAACCATTGTATTACTTCATATGTGTTTTTCCAGAGATTGAGTTCAGTGTTTTCTTTTATGTTTTTTATGGTTTTCTCTAAGATTTTTTACTAATTTTCCCTAGTTCAGATTTGGAAGGGTTTATCAGTCTACATGTTGGGTTGTTCAAGAAATTGGGTTTGTGGTCTTTAAGTGTAATAAAGGCTTCTCTAGCTGCTGTGGTCTCTACTCTGTCACTTAGGTCCATTTGGTGCACAAGTTCCTTTTCTTTCTTTCTGATGTGATCATATGTAGCCTTGTCAGCCTTTCTGTAATTTTTCTGGATATTTTTATCAAGGAGTTTTGAGTACTCTTCAGGTTCTATTTTGTAAAAGTTATTGGTTTTATCCGCCTTCACAAATATTTTGGTGTCATTTTGAATTTGTTTAATTTCCTTTTCTAACGCTGATTGAAATTTGTTATTAGATTTTTTGAAATCTATGTTGGCTAACATTCTTCTCATTTTTTCTTCAAATGTTTTCATTTCTTCAATGGCTGGTGGTACTCGCCATGACTTGATATATACGTGGCACTGGCAACACAAGCTCATCACATCCTGACGACCGCACAGCGTGAAACAAATTTGTAGATGTTTTTAGAAGCTTGATTTTAACTTGCTTTTAATATAACAAATGTCGCTCCCACTGTGGTTGAGCACTGTTTTTAAGATTGCGCTGATCCTCAGTACCATTCTCTTTAACTGCTCCATACGTTGAGCACTTTGAATCAGCAAATTTTAAAATGGAAAAAATCAACTTTAAACAATCCATCAAAAACATTCTGTTAGCTAAACCCCAGTGCTACATGAAGAAAATGATAGGACAAACGGAAAAATTCATCAAAAATATGAGATGGAAAGCATTTTTCTTTTTAAACCCCAACGCTAAAAAAGAGGATAAAAATACATACGACTTCAAGTCATGGCGAGTACCACCAGCCATTGAAGAAATGAAAACATTTGAAGAAAAAATGAGAAGAATGTTAGCCAACATAGATTTCAAAAAATCTAATAACAAATTTCAATCAGCGTTAGAAAAGGAAATTAAACAAATTCAAAATGACACCAAAATATTTGTGAAGGCGGATAAAACCAATAACTTTTACAAAATAGAACCTGAAGAGTACTCAAAACTCCTTGATAAAAATATCCAGAAAAATTACAGAAAGGCTGACAAGGCTACATATGATCACATCAGAAAGAAAGAAAAGGAACTTGTGCACCAAATGGACCTAAGTGACAGAGTAGAGACCACAGCAGCTAGAGAAGCCTTTATTACACTTAAAGACCACAAACCCAATTTCTTGAACAACCCAACATGTAGACTGATAAACCCTTCCAAATCTGAACTAGGGAAAATTAGTAAAAAAAATCTTAGAGAAAACCATAAAAAACATAAAAGAAAACACTGAACTCAATCTCTGGAAAAACACATATGAAGTAATACAATGGTTCAAAAACCTCAATAAACAAGAAAATACAGTTTTTATAACATTTGACATAGTAGATTTCTACCCATCTATAGATGAAAAGCTACTAACTAAAGCTATAAAATTTGCCAACAAGTACACAGAAATATCAGGGTCAGAAATGGAAATCATTTTCCACACAAAGAAAACTTTACTGCACAATAAAAATGAAACCTGGATTAAGAACACAAGCAGGAATTCAACTTTCGATGTCACAATGGGATCATACGATGGTGCCGAAACTTGCGAACTTTCGGACTATTCATGTTATCCAATATTCAAAAAAAACTTGGAAAACAAACTGGACTGTACAGGGATGACGGCCTTGCCGCTCTGAATGACAACCCTAGAAATATTGAAAATAAGAAAAAAGAATTGTGTAAAATTTTCCACAACCAAAACTTAAAAATCACAATAGAAGCAAACAAAAAGATAGTGAACTATTTAGACATAACGTTAGACCTCAACCAACACACATATAAACCATACAAGAAACCAAATGACACGCCTGTTTATGTAAACATCAAAAGCAATCACCCACCCTCCATACTGAAAACAATACCCAAAAGCATAAATAAAAGACTATCCAATTTGTCATGTAACGAAACAGTATTCAACAACGCTACAGCTGAATACCAAGAGGCGTTACATACAAGTGGCTACAATTACAAACTAAGATACGATCCAGACAATGATACAAAAAGATGCAGAAAGAACAGGAAAAGGAATATCATATGGTACAATCCCCCATATGATGCAAGAGTTAAAACAAATGTAGGGAAAGAATTCTTTAAAATCTTGACATCATCTTTCCCAAAAGACCATAAATTATTCAAGATATTCAACAAAAACAACATCAAATTATCATATTCATGTATGCCGAACCTTAAAAATGCCATCGATTCAGCAAACAAAATGAAAAGCAGCACAGAAAAAAAGGAGGGTAACGAAAGGAAATCTTGTAACTGTACCAAAAAAGAACAGTGCCCCCTAAGCAACAAATGCCTTTATAACAACATTGTGTACCAAGCCACTGTAACATCAGAGAACGCAAAAGAAACATATGTAGGTATCACGGAAAACCAATTCAAAACTAGATATGCAAACCATAAACAATCATTCAACAAAGAAAGATACAAAAACCAAACAGAATTGAGTAAATACATTTGGAAACTTAAAGAAAAAAGCATAGACTACAACATATCTTGGAAAATTTTAAAAAGAGCAGCATCATACAACAACATTTCAAAAAAATGCAATCTATGCCTAACAGAGAAATACATTATACTATGTAAACCACAGTTGGCAACTCTAAATGTTAGAACAGAAATGGTTAACAATTGCAGACACAGATGGAAGTTCCTATCAGCGAAAAAAACCAACACCTGAGAAACACATGTAGCACGGGAAAAAAACAACAGCAAACCAGCTAGCTATATATATACGTGGCACTGGCAACACAAGCTCATCACATCCTGACGACCGCACAGCGTGAAACAAATTTGTAGATGTTTTTAGAAGCTTGATTTTAACTTGCTTTTAATATAACAAGTAGAAAGAAACTCGTGGAGAGCGTGGCAGCAGAGAGTCCTCAGAAGAGAAGCCCCCTTCAAGCAAGTGTTTCGGCCCTTATCTCCTGACACTCTAGGGGGGTTGGGCCACACCCGGTTCATGACTCCGGATGTCCCTCTGCTGCCCCTTTTTTTCCATCTTGGGACGAGCCATGGCTGGGATTCGAACCCATGACCCTCTGGACATGCTCATTTTCCACTTAATGACTCGCGCTTTAACCACTGAGCCACAGGGACACCTGATATTTGTAGGGAAATTAAGCCTTATGAAGTTCACTTTTGTTCCTCCTTGACCAGATCCAGCTTGAACACCTCTCTGCCGCTTCTGCCATTGCTTTCAGGGCTCTGGTTTTTTCCTTCCCTGCAACTGAGAGCTGTTTCATGAGGCTGTATGCAGACGTTCCTACAAACCCCCTAGCTCCAATTTCTGCAGTGAGGACTTTGACCTGATAGCCTTCTCTCCTCAGGCTGTTTGCCAGATCAGCATACTTTTCAGTCTTGTAGATTTGAGCTGCCTCCATTCTGTTCTCATATGGCACCGTGAGCTCGATCATGATCAGCTGCTTGGTTGACTTAGAGTGGACTACTATGTCTGGTCGCATGCCAGTCTTGCTGATGATCTCTGGGTGACTCTTCCATTCTGGGAGGTCTGCAGTGCACTCCCAGTCATCTGCCCCGTCCAGCAGACTCTGCCTGCATGTTTCGAGTGGCACTGTTGTTCTTGGCCATGATTTGCTGCCTCCTGCCGTGAAGAATGTTGCGGGTGCTTTTGGAGTCCTGATTTTCCCTTTTGTGGTGTTGGTACTAGCCCAGACTACTTGTACAATTTCTTTGAGCACTTGGTTGTGCCTCCATGTGTACCTTCCTTGAGCCAGGGCTACTTTACATGAGCTTAGGACATGCTCCACTGTTTGTTTTTCATGGCAGAGGGGCATGCAGGATCGTCTGTTTTCCCCCACTTCACCAGGTTTGCATTTGAGGGCAGAAGGTCATATGCAGATCTGAGAATGAAGCTGATCCTGAGAGGGGCCATGTGCCAAATGTCATTCCAAGTGAGACTTCTTTGGAGTGCATTCTCCCACGTTGTCCATTGCCCTTGCTGGCTCTGCTGGACTGCTTTTTGGAGTCTTTTTTGGTCTTCTTCTTTTCTCATCTCCTGAATCATCATGTCTCTTTTGGCTTTTCCTTTGGCCTTTGACCAATATATATATATATATATATATATATATATATATATATATATGAAAAATATAAAAAAAAGTCCTTAAAAAATCTGAAGGTGCTCAACCCCTTGGGGAGCAACATCTGTTAAAAAATATTTTTTAAAATGAAGTATTAAAATCTACAAGCTTGTTTCTAGCGTTGCTATCTGCAGGATGTCTTTTGGGGCACGCCAACGATCTTTTATGGCGTGCGGGACTTGATTCCAACTCTGTGTGCGCAGGCGGATCTCATTTGCTGCACGTGCGGCCTGTGGTTCTTATTGGGGCCTGTTCAGATGGAATGTGCTAGCAAAGATTTCCACTTGTGCCTGCAATTGTTTACAATTTCTACTTTTGTGTTCAGAGTTGCTAAGTGTGGTTTGCATAATATTAACCATTTTACTGTGGAGCATAGATTGCATCTTTTTGAGATATTGTTGTATGGTGTTGCTCTTTTTATGATTTTCCATGATATGTTGTAGTCTCTTTTTTTATCTTTGAGTCTCCAAATGTATTTACTCAGCTCTGTTTGATTTTTGTATTTTTCATTTTTGAATGACTGTTTGTGGTTTGCGTATCTGGTTTTGAAAGTGTTTTCAGTAATCCCTATATATGTTTCTTTTTCATTTTCTGATGTTACCGTAGCTTGGTATACAATATTGCTGTGAAGACATTTATTGCTTAGGGGGCACTGTTCTTTTTTAGTGCAGTTGCAAGATGTCCTTTCGGCACCCTTCTCTTTTATGTTGCTTTTCATTTTGTTAGATGAGTCAATCATGTTTTTGAGGTTGGGCATACATGAGTATGATAGTTTAATGGTGTTTTTGTTGAATATTTTGGACAGTTTGTGTTCTTTTGGGAATGATGTTGCCAAGATTTTAAAGAATTCTTTTCCTACATTTGTTTTTACTTGTCCATCGTATGGTGGGTTGTACCATATGATCTTTCTTTTCCTATTTTTCTTATTTCTGTTCGTGCTGTTGTCTGGACTGTATTGTAGTTTGTAATTGTAACCACTTTTTTGTAATGCTTCTTGATATTCTGTTGCTGCATCATTGAATGCGTTTTCATTGCATGACAGGTTGGATAGTCTCTTGTTTATACCATTGGGTATTGTTTTTAGTATAGATGGTGGGTGGTTGCTTTTGATGTTTACGTAGACTGGTATGTCATTGGGTTTTTTGTATGGTTTGTACACATGGTCATTGAGGTCTAATGTTATGTCTAGGTAATTCACTACTTTTTTGTTTGCTTCTATTGTGATTTTTAAGTTGTGGTTTTTAAAGATTTTACATAATTCTTTTTTCTTGTTTTCAATGGTTCTTGGATTATTGTTTAATGCAGCGAGGCCGTCATCTCTGTATAAACCGGCCTGTTTTCCAAGTTGTTTTTGGATGTTGGATAGCATGAATAGTCCAACTAGTTCACATGTTTCGGCACCATCATACGATCCCATGGTTACATCAAATGTGGAGTTTTTGCTCGTTTTTTTAATCCAAGTTTCATTTCTGCTATGGAGTAAGGTTTTTTTGGTGTGGAAAATAATCTCCATTTCTGACTCTGTTATGTTTGTGTATTTGTTGGCAAATTTCAAAGCTTTGTTGAGTAGTTCTTCATCTATGGATGGATAGAAGTCTACTATGTCAAATGTAATGAACATTGTATTTCTCTGTTTGTTGAGTTTCTTAAACCATTGTATGACTTCATAGCTGTTTTTCCAAAGGTTGTATTCAGTGTTTGATTTTATATCTTCTATAGCCTTTTAGAAAAAATTCTCTTGCTTATTTTGCCCAGTTCGGATTTAGATGGGTTTATTAGTCTACATGTTGGGTTGTTTTGGGAGTTAGGCTTGTGGTCTTTAAGCGTTATGAAGGCTTCTTTTGTTGCTGTTGCCTCTACCCTATCACTTAACTCCATGCAACTCTGAACACAAAAGTAGAAATTGTAAACAATTGCAGGCACAAGTGGAAATCTTTGCTAGCACATTCCATCTGAACAGGCCCCAATAAGAACCACAGGCCGCACTTGCAGCAAATGAGATCCGCCTGCGCACACAGAGTTGGAATCAAGTTCCGCACGCCATAAAAGATCGTTGGCGTGCCCCAAAAGACATCCTGAAGATAGCAACGCTAGAAACAAGCTTGTAGATTTTAATACTTCATTTTTAAAAATATTTTTTAACAGATGTTACTCCCCAAGGGGTTGAGCACCTTCAGATTTTTTAAGGACTTTTTATATTGTTCATAATAATCGCTCCTCACGTTGAGCACTGTGGTCTGACAAAATCTAAAATGGAGAAAATCAACTTTAGGCAATCCACTAAAAACATACCATTTTCAAACCCACAAACTTACACTAAAAAACTGAGAGAAAAAAACGAGAAATGTGTGCGCAACATGAGATGGAAGGCGTTCTTCTTCCTAAACGCAAATGCAAAGAATGAAGACAAAAATACATATGGATTCAAATCATGGCGATCACCTCCGACAATAGATGAAATGAAACCTTTTGAAGACAAAATGAAGGGACTGATAGTCAATATTAAATTAAAAAAATCAAATAACAACTTTCAAACATCACTAGCAAATGATATAAAACAAATCCAAAATGATAAAAAAGAAATTCGTAAAGGCTGACCAAACGAGCAATTTTTACAAAATGGAACCAAACGAATACTCTCAACTCTTAAACAAAAACATCCAGAAAAACTACAAGAAAGCTGATAAAACTACACATAGCAACATCTGCAAAAAAGAAAAAGAGCTTGCACACCGCATGGAGTTAAGTGATATGGTAGAGGCAACAGCAACAAAAGAAGCCTTCATAACGCTTAAAGACCACAGGCCTAACTTCCAAAACAACCCAACATGTAGACTAATAAACCCATCTAAATCCGAACTGGGCAAAATAAGCAAGAGAATTTTTTCTAAAAGGCTATAGAAGATATAAAATCAAACACCGAATACAACCTTTGGAAAAACAGCTATGAAGTCATACAATGGTTTAAGAAACTCAACAAACAGAGAAATACAATGTTCATTACATTTGACATAGTAGACTTCTATCCATCCATAGATGAAGAACTACTCAACAAAGCTTTGAAATTTGCCAACAAATACACAAACATAACAGAGTCAGAAATGAAGATTATTTTCCACACCAAAAAAACCTTACTCCATAGCAGAAATGAAACTTGGATTAAAAAAAACGAGCAAAAACTCCACATTTGATGTAACCATGGGATCGTATGATGGTGCCGAAACATGTGAACTAGTCGGACTATTCATGCTATCCAACATCCAAAAACAACTTGGAAAACAGGCCGGTTTATACAGAGATGACGGCCTCGCTGCATTAAACAATAATCCAAGAACCATTGAAAACAAGAAAAAAGAATTATGTAAAATCTTTAAAAACCACAACTTAAAAATCACAATAGAAGCAAACAAAAAAGTAGTGAATTACCTAGACATAACATTAGACCTCAATGACCATGTGTACAAACCATACAAAAAACCCAATGACATACCAGTCTACGTAAACATCAAAAGCAACCACCCACCATCTATACTAAAAACAATACCCAATGGTATAAACAAGAGACTATCCAACCTGTCATGCAATGAAAACGCATTCAATGATGCAGCAACAGAATATCAAGAAGCATTACAAAAAAGTGGTTACAATTACAAACTACAATACAGTCCAGACAACAGCACGAACAGAAATAAGAAAAATAGGAAAAGAAAGATCATATGGTACAACCCACCATACGATGGACAAGTAAAAACAAATGTAGGAAAAGAATTCTTTAAAATCTTGGCAACATCATTCCAAAAGAACACAAACTGTCCAAAATATTCAACAAAAACACCATTAAACTATCATACTCATGTATGCCCAACCTCAAAAACATGATTGACTCATCTAACAAAATGAAAAGCAACATAAAAGAGAAGGGTGCCGAAAGGACATCTTGCAACTGCACTAAAAAAGAACAGTGCCCCCTAAGCAATAAATGTCTTCACAGCAATATTGTATACCAAGCTACGGTAACATCAGAAAATGAAAAAGAAACATATATAGGGATTACTGAAAACACTTTCAAAACCAGATACGCAAACCACAAACAGTCATTCAAAAATGAAAAATACAAAAATCAAACAGAGCTGAGTAAATACATTTGGAGACTCAAAGATAAAAAAAGAGACTACAACATATCATGGAAAATCATAAAAAGAGCAACACCATACAACAATATCTCAAAAAGATGCAATCTATGCTCCACAGTAAAATGGTTAATATTATACAAACCACACTTAGCAACTCTGAACACAAAAGTAGAAATTGTAAACAATTGCAGGCACAAGTGGAAATCTTTGCTAGCACATTCCATCTGAACAGGCCCCAATAAGAACCACAGGCCGCACGTGCAGCAAATGAGATCCGCCTGCGCACACAGAGTTGGAATCAAGTCCCGCACGCCATAAAAGATCGTTGGCATGCCCCAAAAGACATACTGAAGATAGCAACGCTAGAAACAAGCTTGTAGATTTTAATACTTCATTTTTTAAAATATTTTTTAACAAAAAAAAAAAAATATATATATATATATATATATGTGTGTGTGTGTGTGTGTGTGTGTGTGTGTGTGTATGTATGTGTCAAAATGTTCTTGCATACTCCATGCCCATTTGCACATGTTTTCGCCATCCCCTCCTCCCCCTCCCCTCCTCCTCCCCTCCCCTCCCCCTCCCCCCCACGCCACAACTTGATAGTCATGCTGTTCTTGTCATTGTTGTAGGTATTGTTGTTATTATTGAGATGTTATTGCTGTTACTATTACTATTGATGATGATGTTACTTTCAGGAGTATGATAATCTCAGATATCCCCTTACGTATATATGCCCCCTTCCCCTTTTCCCCCACTACCCACTCCATGTGCCCCTTTCCGTTTCTTTCTTCATTTATGTGTGTGTGTGTTATTGTTTAAAAAAAATGCAATAAAATGTTTATTACAAAAAAAAGTCATAGGATAACAGAACACAACAAATACTTTTGTTTTCTAAACAAAACCTTCACAGTGCGCTGAGGAAGTTTCAGTCGCTCCTAAACAGGAATACGGTTTCGGTTTGCTAATAAATAAACATTGAATGATAAACACCTGACTGCCACCAAAACAAACGGGAGTCCCTCTTCGGCCTTCTGGGTAGCTGCGTTGCCGGAATCACTGCAGAGACTGCCTAACCGTTTCAGCTCACCCGGCTTTAACAGAGCGCAGGTGAGCAGCAGTCAGGTAAACTTTTCAACCGGCTTCCGGACGACTACCTTCCGGTTAGCACGGTTGCATGAAAATTTGTGACTGGACGGGAAACGGTCCGTCACAATTATAGTCTCCCGAGTACCTGTGTACCTTGTACAATGCAGACGACTGGTGGTCAGTGCCACTGACCACTGGTCACTATGACGTAAATCAGATATTTCGACTATTTTACAGTTAATCAGTGTCTCATGCGTGTTTGTATACCTTGTGCAATGCACACAACCAGTGGTCATTGTCACTGACCATTAGTCACTTTAATGTATATAAGAGATTTTAACTATTTTTACAGCTAATTAGTGTCTCCTGAGTGCCTGTGTACCTTGTACAATGTAGATGACTGGGGGGGGGGGGGGTCAGTTCCAACGAGGGGGAGTAAGTTCCAGCTAGTCCTGGAATGACCCCGGGGGTAAAAGCAGGCTAGCCCAGACTTACCCTGGGATAAGTTCCAGAGGGGCGGGGGGGGGGGGGGGTAAGAATGGGCTGTTACACTGGTCCTAAGACACTGAGGTAGTCCTCTCATGGCACCTTAGGTAGAATACTAGCAATGATGTCGTGGTGTTTCCCGTGCATGAAACATCACAATCCAATGATTCTTTGAAGGGGGAAGGGGGGTGTGGGTGAGGGTTGGGGGTTAGCAGAAGAGAGAAAAGGAGAATCAAAGACAACGATGTGAAAAAATAAGTTAAGAAAAAATGACTCATAAATAATCAAAATAAAAGAACATGTTTCAGCCCGTGTCTGAATACCAATAGAAATGGCAGTGAAATCCCTTGGACTCCATGGACAACACAGCAAAAGGTAATACTCAGATTGGAAAAAAAAGGTAACTTTCAGGGTAAAAGGACTGCAGGTGGAGGTCACATCATGGACAACACAGCAAAAGGTAATACTCAGATTGGAAAAAAGGTAACTTTCAGAGTAAAAGGACATGGACAACACAGCAAAAGGTAATACTCAGATTGGAAAAAAAAGGTAACTTTCAGAGTAAAAGGACATGGACAACACAGCAAAAGGTAATACTCAGATTGGAAAAAAGGTAACTTTCAGAGTAAAAGGACATGGACAACACAGCAAAAGGTAATACTCAGATTGGAAAAAAGGTAACTTCCTGAGTAAAAGGACTGCAGGTGGAGGTCACATCATGGGCAACACAGCAAAAGGTAATACTCATATTGAAAAAAGGTAACTTTCAAAGTAAAACGACTGCAGGTGGAGGTCAAATCAACAAAACAAATGAAGAACTAGCCCCCAGGTGAACGCAAACATTGAAGAAACAAGTCTTGACTAACAGATCTTCTTCAGCCAGGTCGACAACTAGCAAACTAACAAACGATGGAAGTGAACATGTAGTGGGGAAAGTGAGGGAGGGTCAACGAATTCTCATTACTATGAAAATGATCTAAAGGGAACAGTTGTGAAAGGGGAACGGGAGGTGGAAATCGCACATGCATAAAACAAAATATATACATGAATACTAAATCCTTCTCTGAGAGAACTGAGAATTGATGAGTTCCATATCGTTAATGAAATCATTGCTTAAATCTGATCAGAGTAGGCCTACACTTTCCTTTCCTGGAAGAATATTTCCTTTATTTTCATTATTTATGACTGACTTTCGGTAGTGTTCACTGTTTTTGTTTAGTAACTTTCATCGTGTGTGTGTGTGTGTGTGTGTGTGTGTGTGTGTGTGTGTGTGTGTGTGTGTGTGTGTGTGTGTGATCTCACCCGAAGAAGACCAAAAGATCCAGGCTTTCTTCTTAAGTTTTTGTTGAGTTCATCTGGTGGCAGAGATGACTCGAACTGACATTATTAATGACTCATTAATGTTGATGCTGAAGAGAGCAGGGCACAGGATGCTCCTCAGGGATACATCCACCTCGTGGATGCCAGACAGTGTGGTTCCAACATAGATTTTAAACTGCTCATCAGCCAGAATTTTTTTTATTTATTTTAATAAAGAGGAAGATGACCACGAAAACCTAGCTTATAAAGATCCATGAGAATTCCATATTTCGACGTGTGGTGTCATAAGCTTTCTCCAGATCAACAAAGATAGCGACCACCATAGCGGTTTGTAATGGAAGCATTAGAGGTGGTAGTTTCTAGACAAACTAAATGGTCAACGGTGGTGTGGTACTTAAAGAAACCACACTGTTCTTTGCCAAAGAGCCATCGCTTTAAGGTTCCAGATCTAATGAGAGTTGACCATCAACTCTGTTAATCTGCAATGGCAGCCGATCAAAGCTATTGGACGGTAATCAGACAGGCTGTTCAACTTTTTTCCGAGCTTGGGGATTCAAAATGATAAGAGCTTTACATCCTCTTAATAATAACAATAATAATGACTGATGAAAAAAAAAGGATTGTTTTAAAGGCAGATTTGAAAGAAGACTGTAAAGGTAGGTGTCTGACACTGATGGGAAGTGTATTCCAGACAGTTGGTCCTTGGAAGGAGAGAGAACGTTGACCAAAAGATTTTAAGTTTCAAAATGGAGTGACTGAGGGCGGAAAATGAATCAAAATTTAGAAAGAGAGGGGGTTAGTTACCGCCAAGGACACAGACAAACAAAGTACAGGACAAGACACAATGCATTTCGGCCTCTCGGGTCTTCTTCTGGCAAAACCAAATAAAATCTAGGACAGTGAAAACGAAGAACGAGAAACCACTTATCTTCTCATATTCGGCACACGACCAAGATATTTTGTTCTGACACAAGGGATGCGCAAGAGGCGGCTGTCGGCAGAGGAACGAAGTTGACGGGATGGGGTGTAGATAAGGAGGATGTCTGAAAGATATTTTGGTCCGGTACCAGAAACAGAAGAGAAACAGATAGAAGCCAGCTTGAGGTCAATTCGACTCTGGATTGGAAGCCAGTGGAGGGACTGCAACAGGGGAGTGACATGTTGACGTTTAGATGCTTTGCAAACAAGCCTGGCAGAGCTATTCTGAAACTTCTGCAGTTTATTGAGTAGGTACTTTGGTGAGCCAGCCAAGAGACTGTTGCAGTAGTTCAGCCTTAAGCGAACTTGGGAACAAACCAGAGTTTTTGTGGCTTAAGTGGAAAGGAAGTGTCTGATTGAACTGACGTTACGTATTTCCAGGTATACTGCCTTACAAACATGAGACACGTGGTGCTTGAAAGAAAGGGTGGAATCAAAAGTTACAACGAGGTTACGAGCCTGGGATGAGAGTTGAATATCGGAACTTCAGATACTGATGAATGTTTTTTCAGTCAGCTTATTTTTCCTGTTGAGGGGTGGGCGGTAAAGGGTTAACAAGTTAATAGAATGCTGTGGAAAAGTGATGATAAGGTGCACTATTTCAAATGTAGAGTGTTTAAATGGTAAGTCAGACTGGACTTTGACGTTGGGGGACAGACACTCTCTAACAATGATGGAAATGCCACCACCACATGAGGGACGGGGCAAAGACAGAATGCGGTATCCTGGTGGGACCAGTACTTTGCATTTTGGTTCATCGCCCTGAGGGTGTAGCCAGGATTCCGTGGTGCAGAAAAGGTCAGGGACATTTTCCAGAATGAAAGGGTTTATGGCAGGTATCTTTTCTTTCTTTGCTGCGGACTGAGCGTTAAAAGAACACACAGACACACATGGAGCAGAAGTACTTTGATTTTGGGGGAGAGTCTTGATTCGGATCAGGTTTTCAAAGTTGACAAACGAGGATTGTTTTCTTAGCATTCTAGAGGACACAATCGCCGGAATATTCCTTTGTTTACGTCTGCAACCGCGTCGAGTGCGCTTGCGTGGCAAGGCGTAACCAATGCCGAGTTCGCGGAGTCGAGAGGTCAGGGCAGAGGTCAAAGGCGCGACACTCACTGACAACAGTTGCATGCGTGTGTGCTGAATCGAAACACATGACCTGTCACAGCACGATGCCGCACCTCACTGAAAATCCATGCAGGTTGCACATGCGGGTTGAAAATTTGTATATCGAATGGCGGCCGGTGAAAGTTTAACACAGAAATGCATGTAAAAACAAATGTCTAAAATACGGTCAATCTAAGAAACAAGGGAGCACTATACCACCACTTACACATTGTCCAGTCCATTATGAAACTCATACACAAAATCACAACATTACGTAACGTCCAGACGTCAAAAACCCACAATACACAGGAGCGAAATGCACTCAGCCTATAAGACGTGTGAAAACCTTCCTTACTGTACGATGGGGTCCAGATATAATTGTATACTTTGATTTCCAGGAATTTCAGAACTTGGTAACGGATGTGATCAAGGCCAGGGACAGAGTCACTACAGGTTTGCATAGCCGATTTCAGTCCATCAAGTAAAAATGGCAGATGGCAAATGTTTGTATTGTCAGATGAAAGGTTACAGGTATTGTGGATGTCTTTTAGGGTTTTTGTCTTCAAGAAAACAACCGATTTACCTGTGGAGGATGCGTTTTGTTCAATAGTGGAGGCCAACAGCTTGGCAAAACCTGGTTATCAGTAAGCAGAGCGTTTATAAGTTTCAGGTGATGAATGGAAGGTCTGGTGTTTTACCCCTTGATTTTCTTGATGATTTCGCAGATTTTTTTTAACGTTTAGAACAGCGTATGTCTCGACTTTGATGGGCTCAAGCACTGGGAGCTGGTGATCTGTGATACTCCCAGCACTGAGCCCATTTGCATTTATTTGTAATCTGCTGGCAGTCAGAGTTAAACCAAGGTGTTTCAAGGATTTGCAGGGGTTTTTTGGCATGGAGTTGGAATATTCTCTTTTGAACATCAATACATCTATGAGGCTCTTTGCTGAGTCCGAACCTTGCAGAAACTCCTCTTTGATCGTTTCTTTTAGGGAGTTTGGATAAAGTACAGTATTCTTTAGTTTTTATTTCAAGATAATTTGAAAGTGGTCACGTCCGTCTTGATCATTATGAGCACACCACTCGTAGTCCAGGTCCAGCAAGAGATCACATATTGTTGACAAATGCAAATACGCAAGTGGACATGTGGAAGAATGGACGTTTGGTGGAGACTTATCGTTGGGACAACACAGATCTAGCTCTGAAAATACATCTTTAAGATTGAGACATCTGAATGAAGAATTCACACTATCCCAAAGAGGAATGCGTCCATTAAATCACCCAACACCAGAAAAAATCGTGGAAGAACCCAAATCAGGCTAACCAGCTCTTGCGGAATGACGGTTACAGATGGGGGTAAAAATTAAGAAAACAGAGTTATAGTTTTATGCAGAGTAGTTCTAGCAGCTGAAGCTTGAAGAAAAGTATTTTGATCAATAGGCTGAACAGAAGAGATTTATAGATGAGTAGCAAGACTCCTTCCATTTTGTCGTTTCCAGTTGGCTGTGCTAGTTGTAACGTTATGTTAAAGTCGGAAAGAGTGCAAGTCTTCTGGTAATTTCT
>CM065741.1:52500091-52505091 GCA_033310375.1 Conus canariensis | reverse complement strand
TTCGGTCTCTCTCTCTCTTTCTTTCTTTCCTTTTTTTTCTTTCTTTTTTCAGTAGTAGCCTACTTGCTTTCTTCATTTCGTGCTTGTCTTAGGCATTTCATGTATTTTCAGATGCTTCAACAGCAGGCTGCTCTCACTGGTCCAGTGACTCGGGACAAAGCACTCCACTACTGAGGCACACATTCCCAGCAATTCCAGGTAAGTCAGCAAAACCAGTTAGTTTGAGTGATCCATTTTAATAGAACAGAATCAGTTATTTTCAGTGGTCTATTTAAAACTATAATTTTGTCACAAATATTGTAATTTCATGTTCACTTTCTTCACAGGGAAGAGAAGACAATTGCTCTTAAAATCGTCTGGAAAGATGCCCAAAACAGACACTTTCCTGAGTTTCCTGAAAGAACAGGGACAATGAAAAGCAGTGAACCTTTCCTGACCAAAAGAGATTTTTCAAATATTACACGACTGCGTAAACTGAACAGTTTTTCACATGTGTGATTGTTGCAGATGCTGCAGTTGTAAATGGCAGTGTCAACCATGGTGACGGCAGCGTAGTCATCGTGGGAGTGGACAACTCTATGCCTCTCAGGTCATCCACTGCAACAGGCAAGAAAAGAGAGAGGCGTGTCAGTGGCAAGCCAGTCATCGCTGCCAGTGCTCAAGATGATTTGGTCGATGAGTGGCTACGCAGTGGGATTATAAAGAACAATGCTATTCAGACCCACCTGGCTCTAAAGAACAAAAAACCCGAGCTTGAAATAGCCAAGCTAGAATCAGAGAAGAATTAGGTTCAAACCTTAACAAAAAAAAAGATGACTGGGTCAGTTTTTTGGTCATAAGTGTTCTTGTCGATGGTTTCGTTGTCATTTCTTTTCTAGTCATGAATAATGTAGTCTTCATGTCAGTTTTATTTTCAAATGCAAATATGTTTGTTTCATTATAGCTGTATTAAAAGAGGGGAATGACAGGGGTGATGGCGAGACAGAGTGGAAGAGAGAGAGAAATAAAGAAAGGGAGAGTGAGAGTTTTGATAAGACAGTGGAACAAGAGAGAGAGAGAGAGAGAGAGAGAGAGAGAGAGAGAGAGAGAGAGAGAGAGAATTTATAGGCAGGAGTCATTTTGCTGACTTGCACTTTGACAAGCCTTGACTTTTTTTTTTCATTTCAATTTATTCATTGTATATTAAAAGTATATTTTGCAATAAAATTTTCTTTTGACACCTTATTGTTTTGGGTCATTACTTTATGGCACACAGATCTACACGCTACAATCACATAAAGTGCATCACAGTGCCATTCATAGATTTGTATGATCACAAGTCTTACCTTTGATTTCTAGAAGTAGTTGTTGATGAGTCGCTGTCGAGCCTCTTTGCCTGCTGCTACACGAGCCCTCTCTGACATCCTCCTCATGGCACATCGCTGGTCTTCAGCTTCAGAATCAGAATCGTCGTCTGTTTCAGACGCTTCCTCGTCAGAACTGTCAGAGTCAGACAAGATCTCCACATTCTGCCGCCTTGCACGATTATGAAGCATAACACAAGATGTGATCACCTTGCAGGCTTTGGCCGGGTGCAGTCGCAGACGACGAAGACAATGCCATCGCCTCTTTAGGACACCTATTGCTCGCTCAACAGTTGAACGTGCAGAACTGTGACACGCGTTGTACTTTTTTTCCTTCTGTGTGGTGGGATGGGGGAGAGGAGTGAACAACCAATCACACTGCATATAGCCACTGTCACCAAGGATGATTCCGTCCAGTGGCTTGTTAGCACTCTCGAAGGCATCAAACAGTGAGCTTTCTCGCAGGATACGTGCATCATGCACACTGCCAGGCCATTTAGATATGCAGTTGATGAAAATCAGATTTCCATCACAGATGACCTGCACACAATACAACTCCTTGTCACTGAGAGCTTTAATCTGCTGTACTCAAAGACAATACTTTGAAGCGTGAAAGTTAGGCAACCAGCGGGAGAACAGTCACTGTTTTATCTTTAATTTATCCCCATATTTCACAACGAATAAAGATGGTGCATGTGAAAATGGACCCTAAATACAGGTATCCTTTATTTTATGGCATGATATCAACTTCCAGCTCATTCTCACCTTGTTTAAAAGAATCTGTCATCCTGTGGGTCTGTTATTCTCTATCACCTCTCTCTCTTTTTTTCTCTCTCTTTCTTTAATCCCCTCCTTTATCCTCTCTCTCCCCCCTCTCTCTCTCTCTCTCTCTCTCTCTCTCTCTCTCTCTCTCTCTCTTAAAATGGCTAGATGGCCACCTAATCATATTGTTGACTCTTGACTTTTAAAATTGTTACCCTTCTCTCTCTTAAAAAAAGCTTAAATCGGCAGAAAAAGAAATAAAACAAATATGCTATACTCATACCTGAACGTTGATGGAATGATATCCCTTTCTGTTTACAAACTCATGTTCTTGGTCGCTTGGAGCTTGAATCCGGATTTGTGTGCCATCTATGTAACCCACTGCATTCGGAAATCCATAATCTTGAAGAATCTGCCTTTTGGTTTTGTCGGCTTGGCGCTGATTAGGCAGTCGGATTTCCTCGCGTGCTCGGCGACACAAAGCGTCAGTGACTCGAGACACAACTCGTGATACGGTAGATTGGTCAATGCCAATTAATTCAGCACATACATCTTGGAAACTTGATGATGCAAAATATCGCAGAGACACAAGTACTTGCAACAAAGGGGTCAGACTGCCTTTCCGATTCGTGACTGTGATATCACATTCGATAAAGTTCGTCAAATCTAGGATCTCTCGACGCCTGAATCTGAATTTTTTGACTATCTCAACATCGTCAAAAACTTCAAAGGGATGGGTTCTGTCCCGAAAAAGTCGATTTCTCCTCAACAACCTTCTCCGTCGAAGCTGCAAAATCCAAAACGCCGCCATTTTTAGTCACGCTATTCCCGGACAGCGGTGTTATTCCACCTAGGGAGCAGGTATAACTTTATTCCCGATTCGCGAGGTCGGATAGCCTATCCGACCTCCTATGTATACCGATTTGAAACCGTTATTCCCCCGAATAGGCTGCTATCCGGGAATAGGTCACTATCCGGGAATACTTTGGCTTCATGCATACGGGCCCAGCCGCCCAGCTATTGTCACATCCCGTGACACTTTGGTAGACTTGCTGTTCAGTGTATTGTCTTGTATTGTCCAATAAATGAAAGCCTGACCAATAGAAACCAACAAAAACAAAACAAAATTTAGAACAATCAAAACACCAAGAGAATACAGCTTCCCTCCGAATTTCCGTCTTGCGACTGGCAAAGGTATGCAGATAGCAGCCTGGCTGTAAAATTCCCGGTGTAAAATCGCTGGAAGCAAAGACGCCAAGACTAACAACCACCCAGTGTCCAAGTCAACAGACAAACCACTGCTGTTGATGTTCTGTCGAATCTCATCGTGCTGAAAGGAAAACGGAGTGCGAGAAACCGATCGAGTGTAACAAGCCAGATGAGTTGACACCTCACTAGGCAGCAGAGACAAGAATCCAGTTGTCTTACAGGTCACACTGTGTTTCCATGTGTTATCATGGTACAGTTATCGTCCCCGGTACCTTTCGTCCGCTATTCCAACCACTGTGATGTAAATTCCCATCAGGAAGTCAGCTATGGTGAGGTTGGTGACACACTGAAACCACTTGCAGATGCCATGCTCATTGAAAACAGACAAGCGCTACAGCAAAAGACGTTACACGTTACTGACAGGACAGCAGTCAGCCAGAGGAACACTCTATACGTCCTTGACTGCAGCCAATCATCACAGGAAGAAATTTCATCTTGTGGGTCAATGCAACATAAATTCCTACTGTTGCGTAAGAGCTCATTTTTGCAACACCAATTTATAGTTGTTGTAAGAAAGCGCAGGGCAGAGAGAATGTTCATGGTATGAGGTGGAAAATGTCAACCATGTCGAGCTTAGTTAAACTGGGACCGGGCAGGACTGACTTTATGAATGGAAGTGGAGGTCAAATTCAGTTTTTGTATATCTGGATGTAACGTTATACATTTGGGTGATTCGACACCTGTATTGTAGTGCGTACATTTCTCTATTAGGCCGGCTGTTTCATAGCAGACGATGTTTTCTTTTTCCCTTGATCGACCGGCATAGTTAGTCTTCGTAGGCTATAGGTAATCGTTCTGGGAGAATCGACTTCCGGTGTGTTGTGTTCACAAGGCAACCGTCTTACTAATATCATAGAGTCAATAGAAATAGTTTTCATTTTACTAATATCATAGAGTCAATAGAAATAGTTTTCATCTTACTAATATCATAGAGTCAATAGAAATAGTTTTCATCTTACTAATATCATAGAGTCAATAGAAATAGTTTTCATCTTACTAATATCGTACAGTCAACAGAAATAGTTTTCATCTTACTAATATCAAAGAGTCAATAGAAATAGTTTTCAGCACGCGTCTGAATATTCCAATAAGTTAGAGATCGACCACGATAATCGATCGTCGGAGACCTTCGGTATTTCTTTAAATCTTGTTTAACACGCTCATTGTGTTGGATACCGATAGGAAAAGCATGAGGAATCACACAGACGTCATACGATAGAAAGAAGTTGCGTCATCGTAAATATTACGTTCGCCTGTACAGTTGAAATCTAGTATCGTGGGTGCCAGGCATATTTTACATTCTTTCGTACGATATTTTACTTTTATTCCTTTTCTGTTCAACACCTATTATTTATATCGTCTTTAAAGGTGATCGGTTGATCAGAAAGAAGAGGAAGTGAAAAAAGAAAGAATAGTTATTTTCATCAGGTTATTATTATTGTTATCGTGGTGCACCACCAAGCCCACAGGAGTCTTTCTCGTAATTCTGAGACTGACAGGGTCTTGCTGGTGAGTACTGGAATGTTTTGACCTGCGGTGGCCAGAGTGAAAATGTTTGTTTGGTGCCGTATTATCGTTGTTATGCTCGCGCGTTCGTTAAAGTGTACGTCCTCTACATCGTCGAGC
>CM065741.1:52480091-52490091 GCA_033310375.1 Conus canariensis | reverse complement strand
GATGTGTTCCGTCCAGCTGTGCATACATGTTGTTTTCCTTTGAAAGTATACTGGTGAAGCGCGTGCGTATGTGTGAAACAGATGTTTTATTTGCATAGAGTGTGTGCGCGCGCGTACACACTCACACACACACACACACACACACACACACACACACACACACACACACACACACACACACACACACACAGCAAACTCCTCCCTCGCTCTCGTATTTACACACCTACGTATGCGCGCGCACGCACACACGCACTCTCTTTCCTTCTCTCTCTCTCTCTCTCTCTCTTCACACACACACACACACACACACACACACACACACACACACACACACACACAGAGCAAACTCCTCCCTCGCTCTCTTATTTACATACCTACGTATGCGCGCGCACGCACACACGCACTCTGTTTCCTTCTCTCTCTCTCGCTCTCTTCTCTCTCTCTCTCTCTCTCTCTCTCTCTCTCTCTCTCTCTCTCTCTCACACACACACACACACACACACACACACACACACACACACACACATCATTGTGCTTGTTTATCAAGGAGAAGGCAGTGGATTTGAAACAGGTCACTGTTTACACCTTATGAGCGACGTTCAGAATTTCGTGCAAGTCACGGTCACCTATGCTGCGCGTGGCTCAATGGCTGCACACCAAAACTTCATGCACCAACGTCTTACTTAAGGAGTCGAGTATTTATAGACTGGTGCAATTAGAATTGTTTGACCATTTTTAATGTGTCTGAAAGTTGACTTTCCTCATTTTGTTCTCATATGAACATCAAGGTACAAGCCAGATGGTTCCAAGCAGACAGATTAAAATCAAAGGAATGGGACTATTTTGGGGTTTCCAGCTGGTGCAAAGACAGGGTGAAGGGTGAGTGCAAAAGCCTGAAATATGACGTCAACTAAGGGGGAAGTCATGGGTTTGAAAATTGTATTTGATTTCATCGGCAAAAATCCCCTCAGACAAGGGAGATAATTGGTGAGGAGTTGTTCTTTTGATCAGTTGTCAGTTTAGCATGAGATGCTGGCTCCAACGTACAGTAAGCCTCAAAACGCTCACGTGACTTATACAGTGTTTTACTGCAAAATCCTAATTGTGGTGTGTGGCCAGTCATCCATCCTGCTGTCATGAGCGATCAGTCTGCGCATGTGCACGCACCGGGGTCAGAACAACCTGGAAGCGAAGAACAACCACCGCCTGAAAACACACACACACACACACACACAAACCGAACAAGGTTATCGTCAGTGGTCTTCGCTGAATTTTCTTATTGTGGCGACGTTGATGTTGGACATTGACTTCATTCACCACGTGCGCTTTTCTGCTTGTTCCGAGAAGTAACTGTGTGAAACTTGCATGGGTAGTCCAACTCACTGGAGAAAGCAGCTGGCTGCTTGCTCTGTCCTTGTACGTCCAGGCAGAATGGCAAGATTTTAACACCAGGGCCAGTGTGCATATCGCTGGCTGTCGGCTCACGCCTGTGTTGACAGTGATTGAGAACTACACTAGTGGGTAGGTTTTCATCATTATTGTTATTATTATTATCATTACTATTATTATTAGTGTGTGTGTGTGTGTGTGTGTGTGTGTGTGTGTGTGGTGTGTGTGTGTGTGGAGGGAGTTGTTATTGATGCCGTTGTTTCTTAAGCAATTTAACGTCTGTAGACATTAGTGATATCACACAGAGGTAGCGTGCGCGCGCGCGCGTGTGTGTGTATGTGTGTGTATGTGTGTTAGCGCGCGCGCATGTTCGTGTGCGTGTGGTTGGTGTGTTGTACTGCGCTGTTTTGTGTCTTGTAGTGTTAAATGTATGTGTTGAGTATTTGTTTGCGCGCGCGCGCGCGCGCGCGCGCGTGTGTGTGTGTGTGTGTGGTACACACGTATATAATAGTGCTTTTGCACAGCGATTCCTCGGCATTTACTTTGCCGATTTCAGCACAAGATTAGTAATCGTTTATTTCCCTTTAAACCAAAAACGAAAACAGTTTATCGATCAAATAGAAAATAGTCAAAATTTATAGAAAACTGAAAGGTTGATAAAAAGATCAATCGATCAGTCAGTCGAGCAGTTTAATAATCAGTCACTAGATACTGGTTCATTCGCCCTTCTATGTGATATAAAATCGGTCCGTAGTTTCTCTTGCAACGACTTCAGACAGTTTATATAGTCCTCAACGGTGAAAAAGTAAAACGATGATTCTTCCATTTTGAGCAGCGGCATGCAATGAACAAAAAATCAAACTGCAAGATCCCTTTTGGTAAGATGTCCGCCCCTTCCCCTCTGTCAGACATATTTTCTCCAAAGGCAGGGAAATTGAAATTAAATATTGGCAGAAGAAAAGAAATACATGTTGGAAATAAGTACTTGTCTGCCATCTTCATCTAAACAAGAACTTCTTCCTGTGAAATGTTAAAGCGGTTGTATTGAATCCTCAAGGCATTGGATGCCCCTGAAGTATTGAAGAACGTTGTCGTTATTTACTGCACCTGTATCAGGAGATTGTAGTTCGGAAAGGTGCATTCAGGCCTAACGTCCACTTGCACCATAAGTTGTGTGACAGATAAGAAAGACCATTCCAGACTGTGGATGAGGACAGTGGGGCACGACAGAAGGCGGAGAACAGTGCATTGGAGTGGGCAGCGGAGAAGACAGTTTGTATGTCGGTCAGAATGTCACCCTGCCAACACAGGAGAACAGTGCTTTGGAGTGGGCAGCGGAGAAGACAGTTTGTATGTCGGTCAGAACGTCACCCTGCCAACACAGGAGAACAGTGCATTGGAGTGGGCAGCGGAGAAGACAGTTTGTATGTCGGTCAGAACGTCACCCTGCCAACACAGGAGAACAGTGCATTGGAGTGGGCAGCGGAGAAGACAGTTTGTATGTTGGTCAGAACGTCACCCTGCCAACACAGGAGAACAGTGCATTGGAGTGGGCAGCGGAGAAGACAGTTTGTATGTCGGTCAGAACGTCACCATGCCAACACGTGGCATCACCGCTGAGTCAACCAAGCACCATGCTATTGTCTGTGTAGGACATCATGCTATTGTCCATGTAGGACATCATGCTATTGTCCATGTAGGACATCCGTTCATATCTGGCACCATGCTATTGTCCATGTAGGACATCATGCTATTGTCTATGTAGGACATCATGCTATTGTCCATGTAGGACATCATGCTATTGTCCATGTAGGACATCTGTTCATATCTGGCACCATGCTATTGTCCATGTAGGACATCATGCTATTGTCTATGTAGGACATCATGCTATTGTCCATGTAGGACATCATTCTATTGTCCATGTAGGACATCCATTCATATCTGGCACCATGCTATTGTCCATGTCGGACATCATGCTATTGTCCATGTAGGACATCATGCTATTGTCCATATAGGACATCCGTTCATATCTGGCACCATGCTATTTTCCATGTAGGACATCCGTTCATATCTGGCACCATGCTATTTTCCATGTAGGATATCCGTTCATATCTGGCACCGTGTTCTTTTCGGTGCAGGACATCCGTTCGTATCTGACACCGTGTTATTTTCCATATATGACATCCGTTCACATCTGGCACCATGTTATTTTCGGTGTAAGATATCCGTTCACACCTGGCACCTGTTTCGGTGTAGATATCGTTCACATGGCCATGTATTTCGTGTAGGATATCCGTTCACATCTGGCACCATGTTATTTTCGTTGTAGGACATCCATTCAATCTGGCACCATGTTATATTGGGTTTATGGTAACTGTTCACATATAGCACCATGTTACTTTCGTTTAAGGTAAGGCTGTCGTGCTCACCCTAGCACCATGTTACTTTCTGCATAAGGTGTAGGCTGTCTGTGCACAATACAGCACCATGTTACTTTCTGCATAAGGTGTAGGCTGTCTGTGCACAACCAGCACCATTTACTTTCTGCGTAAGGTGTAGGCTGTCTGTGCACAATAAGCACCATTTACTTTCTGCATAAGGTGTAGGCTGTCTGTGCACACCCAGCACCATGTTACTTTCTGCGTAAAGTGTAGGTTCTTGTCACGCTCAGCACCGTTTTTTTCTCCGTAGTTGTCACTTTGCATCCATGATACTTTTCAGTAAGACGTTAGGCTGTCCTGCATCCATGCACACATGTTACTTTACTCGATAATGTGGGTTACATATCCGTAGCACCTTTTGTTTCATACAGTGACTTCATCCATGATTTTAGAATAACTGTGGTGTCCTCCTTGCAACACGTGACTTAATCCATATGTGTAGAATATCCTGCCCTCCTTGCAACACGTGACTTAATCCATGATGTGTAGAATATCCTGCCCTCCTTGCAACACGTGACTTAATCCATGATGTGTAGAATGTCCTGCCCTCCTTGCAACACGTGACTTAATCCATGATGTGTAGAATTCCGTGCCCTCCTTGCAACACGTGACTTAATCCATGATGTGTAGGAATGTCCGTGCACGTCCTTGCAACACGTGACTTAATCCATGATGTGTAGGATGTCCGTGCCTCCTTGCAACACGTGACTTAATCCATGATGTGTAGGATGTCCGTGCAGCTTGCTACATGTATTTTCCCTATGTGTAGGATTCCTATCCACTCCTATTGCAAATGATACTATCCACTGTATGTGTAGGATTACCCATTCCCAGTATTCGCCGTAAGTTGTAGGATACCTATTCCACTCCGTAAGTTGTAGGATACCTTTCCACACCGTAAGGTGTAGGATACCTATTCCACGCCGTAAGGTGTAGGATACCTATTCCTCGCCGTAAGGTGTAGGATACCTATTCCTCGCCGTAAGGTGTAGGATACCTATTCCTCGCCGTAAGGTGTAGGATACCTGTTCCTCGCCGTAAGGTGTAGGATACCTTTCCTCGCCGTAAGGTGTAGGATACCTGTTCCTCGCCGTAAGGTGTAGGATACCTGTTCCTCGCCGTAAGGTGTAGGATACCTGTTCCACGCCGTAAGGTGTAGGATACTGTTCCTCGCCGTAAGGTGTAGGATACCTGTTCCACGCCGTAAGGTGTAGGATACCTGTTCCTCGCCGTAAGGTGTAGGATACCTATTCCTCGCTGTAAGGTGTAGGATACCTATTCCTCGCCGTAAGGTGTAGGATACCTATTCCTCGCCGTAAGGTGTAGGATACCTATTCCTCGCCGTAAGTGTAGGATACCTATTCCTCGCCGTAAGGTGTAGGATACCTATTCCTCGCCGTAAGGTATAGGATACCTATTCCTCGCCGTAAGGTGTAGGATACCTATTCCTCGCCGTAAGGTGTAGGATACCTATTCCTCGCTGTAAGGTGTAGGATACTTGTTGCACGCCTTTCCTTCTTCTTTCTTAGCTGTCCACCTTCAACCACTTGAAGATTCTGACACTAAAAATAATAGGGTTTCCGGTAATAACAGAATGTATATGAAGATGTTGTCTGGAGCATCAGCCTGGATGGGTGGGGAAGGAGAGAAAGGCTTGGGGCCACCCACTCATATGGTCAGGCCTGTAGGAGGGGCAAATGTAGACTGTGGTACTTTTACCGCAAGGTATAGGATACACGGTGCACACCTGGCATTGTTACTTTCTCTGTAAGATGTTGAATACCCGATGCACCCTTGACACTATGTGACGTTCGTCTTTAAGTGTAGGACCCTCGGTGCACGCCTCACGCTGTTACTTGGCTGCAAAGGGTGGGATACGCGATCTTCGCCTAACGTGTGTGAATTCGCCGTTAAGTGTATGATACCTGGTGCACGCCTGCCATTGTATTACTTTCGCGGTAAAATCTAGGATACTCGGTGCACGCCTAGCATCATGTCATCTTCTCCGTAAGGTTGCAAAATATGTTTGCACACCTGGCACCAGCAACATGTCCTCCCTATGGCAGCATCTGTCTCCCCCCTTCAGAGAAGAATCTTTGAATACCTTGATTAATAAAAAAAAAAAAAAAAAAAAAAAAAATGATCAGCTGTCTGTAATGTTGGTTCGGTCACTGTCATTTCCTTGTAGTCCAGCAGACCCCCTGGAGCCATTTCAGCGCCGTCACCATGCAGAGGACAGAAAGTTCTGTCAGCACACACACACACACACACACACACACACACACACACACCACACACACACACAGAGAGAGAGAGAGAGAGAGAGAGAGAGAGAGAGAGAGAGAGAGAAGCGCAACAAGAAAATGGCATACGTAAATATAGTCATGTAAGCCAATGCATGTTATGCAAACTGGACGATTGGCATCTGAGGACACATAAAACTAAGCCATGCTGAGTGCGTCAGCCATGGGTGCTCGTCGTAAGGAAACATGGATTTCACCACTGGCCTAGTGCTTGTCCCTTTGTTGGTTTTGTTGTTGTTGTTTGTTTTGGTTTGGTTTGGGTGGTTTGGACAGCGGCTTCGGTTTTTTTCCAGTCTGCTTTCCATATTCTGTGCCTTTGTTTTTCCTTTGTCGGTTGAAATAATTAGCGGAATTATTGTTCATTGAGACCATCAGGATCATTAGTCGTGATAAACATTGTATACGGAAACAAAGAAATACTTTTTTGCGAGAACTCTTTCTTGATAAAACTTTGCAGTCAGCTGGGGGCACACGGGGATGGAAAGCGGGGCTGTTTCTCTGTTTCTCGTTGTTGGAGATCTGTGATCACTTCGTGCAGATTTTATGCATGCTAAATTCTTTTCTCATTCTGACAGATGTTTTGGCAAGGTTTTGAAAAAAAAAAGAAGAGAGAAGTGCATTAACTGTGAAAGATTATCATTTAATGTTGAATTAATCTTATTTGGCACAGACGATGAAACACTAACTGAAGATACTTTTGATCTAATTATATTATGGGCAAAATTCTTTGTTTATAAGTGCAGGATAACTCGCATAAAACCAAAACTGGAAATATTTTTGGTTGAGTTAAGCCGTAGGATGCGCTGGAAAAATATGTGCATGTACTAAATGTTACCATGATTTAAAAACAAAAGTGGCTACCATACCCAGGATTGTTCTAAGAAGGATAGTAATCAATATGGATGATCCTTCAATACACTGTATAGATGCTGTTTAAAAAAAAAGGGGGGGGAGGGGGGAGTTCCATACATATTGAATATTACTGACATATGTTATGAACAAAGAATTAAAATCATGATTGTGTGCTGCTGTATGAGGACCTTGTAGAAAATCCCCTTACCATTAACATCATAATTTTTGTATTTGTACATGTATGGTAGTTATGAAAAAAGAATGTACTCTTTTTGTTCTGTGGAATACTGTAATGTTATTGTTGGATATTAAAGTCTTTTTGTTCTGTGGAATACTGTAATGTTATTGTTGGATATAAGTCTTTTGTTCTGTGGATAGTATGTTATTGTTGGATATTAAAGTCTTTTTGTTCTGTGGAATACTGTAATGTTATTGTTGGATATTAAAGTCTTTTTGTTCTGTGGAATACTGTAATGTTATTGTTGGATATTAAAGTCTTTTTGTTCTGTGGAATACTGTAATGTTATTGTTGGATATTAAAGTCTTTTTGTTCTGTGGAATACTGTAATGTTATTGTTGGATATTAAAGTCTTTTTGTTCTGTGGAATACTGTAATGTTATTGTTGGATATTAAAGTCTTTTTGTTCTGTGGAATACTGTAATGTTATTGTTGGATATTAAAGTCTTTTTGTTCTGTGGAATACTGTAATGTTATTGTTGGATATTCATTTTGGAAAGAAAAGAGCCTTCACTGCAAGGGAAAAATTATTTTCTTATGCAGGTTGTATTTTGTTTGCCTTCTTACGAAGCTCAATGTTATTTTTTCTCTCCCTTTGGCTTGTACCCTCCCCACCCTCCTCCCCCACCCCCAAGCCCTCCTTTTACACTAAAATATGTAACTGATAACACAGTGTATTTGTTCTTCTCTTCTCATTTGACCATACTAGATTTGCGATATGGAATAGGATGCTGAAGGACCTACACAGTGCACATTTTTATCTCGCTTAGCAACGATCATGGACTTCAGAAGCTCGTGTAGAACGATCGCCGTTTTAGCTCCTTGTGTCATCACATGGCAGCGCCTTATGACTGGCGTCATCATATGGCAGCGCCTTATGACTGGCGTCATCACATGGCAGCGCCTTATGACTGGCATCATCACATGGCAGCGCCTTATGACTGGTGTCATCACATGGCAGCGCCTTATGACTGGTGTCATCACATGGCAGCGCCTTATGACTGGTGTCATCATATGGCAGCGCCTTATGACTGGTGTCATCACATGGCAGCGCCTTATGACTGGTGTCATCACATGGCAGCGCCTTATGACTGGTGTCATCATATGGCAGCGCCTTATGACTGGCGTCATCACATGGCAGCGCCTTATGACTTGTCATCACATGGCAGCGCCTTATGACTGGCGTCATCACATGGCAGCGCCTTATGACTGGCGTCATCACATGGCAGCGCCTTATGACTGGTGTCATCACATGGCAGCGCCTTATGACTGGTGTCATCACATGGCAGCGCCTTATGACTGTGTCATCACATGCAGCGCTTATGACTGGTGTCATCACATGGCAGCGCCTTATACTGGTGTCATCACATGGCAGCGCCTTATGACTGGTGTCATCACATGGCAGCGCCTTATGACTGGTGTCATCACATGGCAGCGCCTTATGACTGGTGTCATTATATGGCAGCGCCTTATGACTGGTGTCATCATATGGCAGCCCTTATGACTGGCGTCATCACATGGCAGCGCCTTATGACTGGTGTCATCACATGGCAGCGCCTTATGAATGGTGTCATCACATGGCAGCGCCTTATGACTGGCGTCATCACATGGCAGCGCCTTATGACTGGCGTCATCACATGGCAGCGCCTTATGACTTGTCATCACATGGCAGCGCCTTATGACTGGCGTCATCACATGGCAGCGCCTTATGACTGGCGTCATCACATGGCAGCGCCTTATGACTTGTCATCACATGGCAGCGCCTTATGACTGGTGTCATCACATGGCAGCGCCTTATGACTGGCGTCATCATATGGCAGCGCCTTATGACTGGCGTCATCATATGGCAGCGCCTTATGACTGGCGTCATCATTTTGCAGCGCCTTATGACTGGCGTCATCACATGGCAGCGCCTTATGACTGGCGTCATCACATGGCAGCGCCTTATGACTGGCGTCATCACATGGCAGCGCCTTATGACTGGTGTCATCACATGGCAGCGCCTTATGACTGGCGTCATCACATGGCAGCGCCTTATGACTGGTGTCATCACATGGCAGCGCCTTATGACTGGTGTCATCACATGGCAGCGCCTTATGACTGTGTAGTCATCACATGGCAGCGCCTTATGACTGTGTAGTCATCACATGGCAGCGCCTTATGACTGGCGTCATCACATGGCAGCGCCTTATGACTGGCGTCATCACATGGCAGCGCCTTATGACTGGCGTCATCACATGGCAGCGCCTTATGACTGGCGTCATCACATGGCAGCGCCTTATGACTGGCGTCATCACATGGCAGCGCCTTATGACTGGCGTCATCACATGGCAGCGCCTTATGACTGGCGTCATCACATGGCAGCGCCTTATGACTGGTGTCATCACATGGCAGCGCCTTATGACTGGTGTCATCACATGGCAGCGCCTTATGACTGGCGTCATCACATGGCAGCGCCTTATGACTGGTGTCATCACATGGCAGCGCCTTATGACTGGTGTCATCACATGGCAGCGCCTTATGACTGGTGTCATCACATGGCAGCGCCTTATGACTGGTGTCATCACATGGCAGCGCCTTATGACTGGGTCATCACATGGTAGCGCCTTATGACTGGTGTCATCACATGGCAGCGCCTTATGACTGGCGTCATCACATGGCAGCGCCTTATGACTGGCGTCATCACATGGCAGCGCCTTATGACTGGCGTCATCACATGGTAGCGCCTTATGACTGGCGTCATCACATGGTAGCGCCTTATGACTGGTGTCATCACA
>CM065741.1:52447661-52474991 GCA_033310375.1 Conus canariensis | reverse complement strand
AGGGCCCAATTTCTGGCCAAATTGAAGTTTAACATTTAAATCATCAGACAGTCCCAGGATTCGTGGGGAAGGTGTAGCCATATAAAGACACAAAATATTATGTGAGATTTAGGCTTTTGTTATCTGTTTTCCCTGTCGTCTTTGCCCTGTCCTCTCTCTCTCTCTCTCTCCTCTCCCTCTCTCTCTCTCTCTCTCCATTTATAGGAGCATGGGGGACTTTGAAAACATTTGCCCTTCTTTTTTTTGCTCAGGCCCAAAGCGTCACAATGGCAACAGGAGCCCACCTTCCCCACAACCTGGACACCCTCTGACATCACCCACCGACTGTCCTTTGTGTGGGGCCCTGTGTCTTGGCCCCGTCATTCTGCCGTGTAAAGACGTCATCTGCCGGAGATGTCTGCAGACGTGCTGCAGGAGCGGGGCTTTACAATTTGCTTGTCGGCAATGTGGTCAACACCTGGACCTGCCTAGGGACCGGAAAGTGACTGTCAGCGAGTTTGTCCAGCAGTGGGGACAGACCCTGTTTTGGAAAAGCTGGTCCTGCAAGAGATGAGTAAAGCCACAGACGTCCCATGTCTGAACTGCCCCAACAACGAGGCTGCCTGTGTCTGTCTGGATTGTCGGGAGTATTACTGCGACTTCTGCTCATGGATCCACTGCAGGAGCCGAAGCGCAAGTGACCATGTTCTTCACCAGCTGTCCCAGGCTCTGCATAATTCTCCTTCAGCTGCACGCGCCATGTCCACACCCAGCCCTAGACCTTGTTCCGCCAGGTCCACCTCATCCCTGGACAGCATACGTAACCTCCCTGAGCCCCAGTCACTTAGTACGTCTAGGGGTGTGAAGGAGTGGAATGAGTGGGTAAGGAAGCAGTGTAGTCTGCTGCAGGAGGCTTCAAGAAAAAGCTGCAGGTGAAGACAGTCCTGCAGGACATCCTGTCTCTGGGACAGCAGTTGAACGGTATACTTGAAGAGGAACAGGTCATTGACGCCTATCAGCACTTCTTGCCTCGTTTTGACGTCATCCAACGCAGTGACCTGGGCGTTTACATCATCCAAGAAACAGGTTCTGACGTCAGCACGGAAGTCAAGACACAATCCCTGGAGGGACTCTGTGCGGCGTCAGGCAAGGTCGTCACTGCCCGGACCTGGACACTCTGAAGATGATCGGGACGCAGCTGGATCAGCTGCTACACCTTGCTGGTTGGTGATCATTTGGAATGAGGACATTTGGGTGGATTAGAAGGATTTATATATACTGTTAAAAAAAAGTTAAGGACCAACATTGAGAATGCACAAAAACTTTTAAAAATTCACAAAAATTCAATTGTACCGCCTTTGTGGTCCAAACAAATTGAACCACCCCGCACAAATTGATAGTGAATGCGGCAGCTGCAATTTCGTAGCACACATTTATCACGCGCCTTGAAAAACACGTGTCGCGACTTGTCATTTTTGGAACAAATTGGGGTGAATTTCTGATGTGTTTGGGATCCGAGGAGCATGTGCTGAATCAAAATCATGTGAAGCACGAGCTAAATCAGGCTGTAGGTCATAAAGTATGCTCAACCAAATGTCTTTAAAAGCCACTGTACTGGCGAAAAATGCAATGCAACAGCATGCCTCCACGTCGAAGACTGAACGAGCTGAATCGAGGAAGAGTAATAGGATGGTTCCGTGAAGGAGTTGCAGTCTGGGAAGTGGCACGGAGACTTGGGGTATCACACTCTGTTGTTATCAGACTCAGACAACGCTTTCAAGACACAGGAAGAGTGCAAGAACGACCACGCTCTGGTCGACCCAAATAACAACACCACGAGAGGGACCGATACAATGAAAGGCAGGCCACACAAGAACAAACAGCAAGTGCAAACAACATCAACGTCGCCTTAGAGATGCCACCAACACTGTTGTCAGTGATCAGACCATACGAAACCGCCCACACGCCGCTAACCTCCGTGCTCGACGACCAGCCATAAGACCTCGTTTGACTGATGCCCACAGAGCAGCACGCCGAGTATGGTGCACGCAGCACGTGAGATGGACACATGAACAGTGGGCTAACGTGATGTTTACAGACGAGTCGCGGTTCTGCCTGGAATCCCACCGATAGACGGAACAGGGTCTGGAGACGCCGTGGGGAGCGTTTTGCAGAAGAAGCTGTCCTGGAAAGGAACCGCTATGGTGGGGGATCCGTTATGATTTGGGGCGGCATAAGCACGCGCTACAGAACGGTTCTCTACAATGTGGCAGGGAACGTGAATGGTGTTCGCTACCAAACAGAGATTTTGCAACCCCTGGTGCTGCCAGCCCTTCAACAGCTTGGACCTCAGGCAGTCTTTCAAGACGACAATGCACGGCCCCATCGCACCAGAGCAGTAAACACGTTTGTCCAAGCTGCTGGTGTCAACAGAATGCAATGGCCCGCAAACAGCCCAGACCTGAACCCCATCGAACGTCTTTGGGATGAGCTGGGCCGGAGACTGCAGCAGCGTCGTCCTCCTGCTAACCTGGGTCAGCTGTTTGAGTCACTCCAGCAGGAGTGGGCTGCTGTCCCCCAGGCCTTTCTGCGCACACTGGTGAACTCCATGCGACAACGCTGCCTGAATGCCTTGCCAATAACGGGGGACACACACGTTATTAACCATGACATTAAACAAACACTCCTCCTGCGACTTTCGAATTTTGGGGTGCAGGTGTTTGTACTGCTCTCGATTCCAGTTTGTTGATTCCTCGGACTTGTCATTGTCTTTACACACTTTTCACATATTCAATAAATTCATGTTACACTTGGCGATTGACCACTTCCCAATTTTCTTTTTTTTATGTCAGTGAAATGTTGGTCCTTAACTTTTTTTGAACAGTATAGAGAATGTCAATATACCGGTTCTAAACCCCCCCCCCCCCCCCCCCCCATCTTATTTCGCCCGCAAACCCCTCTTTTCACATAAACAAATTTCTTCCCATCTTATTTCGCCCGCAAACCCCACTTTTCACATAAACAAATTTCTTCTCATGCTACTTTTTGCCAAAAACTAACACTTTTTTGTAAAAATTAACGCGCAAACCCCCCCAAAATTGAAGGATTTTAATGTCTTAAAGTGGGGTTTGCGTGCAAAACAAAAATGGGCGGGCTTGAACTAGTATATTTACATTCTCTCTCCATAGCGTAAAAATCTAATGGTTTACAGTACGCTCTTCTACTTCCAGCACTACTAACAAATCAGAACAAACAACCGGCCTTCCATCTTGGTTAGTTATTTTTACACACAATGAATGTATATCCTCACCAACTAATTTTTTTAAATTGACTGTTTTTGTCAAATGTATATGACTGATAATCGCAAAACCCCGCCTCAAGTGATGGTAGTTACTCTGAGAACTCTAGATGGATTGCCATTACACAAATTATTATCTGTTTTTAATTCACTTAAATGAACATACAACCTTGGGTTAATTAGAAAATCGGATGGTCTACTACCTACAAACTCATAAAGCCCACTTTCTACGTACATATGTGTTCTAATATGATACGTTTCACCACTATCATAGAAGCCTAAAATTCGAGCGAGGCTTCTAGGAAAAACGTACTCCCTTCTTTCTTCTGGAAAGTGCATAGTAATTATAAGATTTGCCTCGTTGATTTTTAACTTAATGCCAAAATTGCTAAATACTTCTTTTAAAGAACAAAAGTTGTAGTAAACCATCAGGTATTTTTAAATGCTTTAATAAATTACCTTGCCGTCCTTAACACCCACCCAGTTATTCTTAGTTTTTTCAGATATATTAATCCACTTAACTTAAAAACCAATTTCTCTAAGGGCAACCCTATTATCACCGCGCCTATTGTCAATTGGATACTTTAAGAACACACGCGCGTTTTTGCTTGGTTATATAAAGGAACATCCTTTTTAAATCCTTTTTTTTTAAATCTATTTAAAATGGAACCTTTTAAATATAATGAAAGTGCCACTTACGACGTAGGAGGGGTTTATGAGCCCAAATCTTTGGACTTTAGTAACCTAACCGTCGCAGTGGATGAATCATATGGCTTCCAAGTCAGACTTGTAAACCCACTAACTAGATATTTAAATCCCCCAATAAAGAGTGATAGAGTGCCATCAGCATGGTCAACTCACCCCATGGTTTTTTACCAGAATCAGTTAAATTTTGCAGTTTACTGCTCAACCACTGGCTGCGGTGTTTCATATACAAACCATTTAAACCACCCTAATCTCTTAGTAAGGTCAGTATATAACTTTCATGTTTATTACCAGTATAGACGCATACTAACTGAACTACAAGTACGCCTCCCCAATGACAACGCGTTTAATCCATTTCTCAGCTCAATGGACAATAATGCATATGAAAGAATCTGCAACGAATTTAACATTAACCCTTCAAATAACTTTAGACAAAGTTAGACCGCAATCACGGGTTAGGCACATTGTATTTTTGGGGTCATTGTAGAGAATATAATTTTGACTACTGGCCCGGCCACACCTCTTTTAAGCCAAACTCCCAAGTTAGATTGGGATCAATAGAACAAAAACACCCCAATGCTTGGGCAACATTTATCTTAGATAAAAGTGAAGGCCTAACAATGCCAGGAGTGCAAAGACTTGATGACTCCATACGGACGTACGTTTCGGTGTCTATTAGGAGCGCAAGCACAGACCAAGTCTAGCATAGTGGATCAATCTACAGGCTTTGACGCCAGAAAACAATTTCTAGCCAATTTAGAAGATGCTATTAACTCTGCTGTTGATTTACCTTCCAGCATACAAAGGTACCAAAACGTTCTTTCACATGCTAGGTCAAAGGTTGACTTTGTTGTGGGTCATGGATTATACATGCTGCCTTCTGACCTTAGACTACAGATTGGCATGACACAGAATTATAATAATGAAATTCTCATAGCCGGAGACGACCAAAACTTAGGGCATAATCAAGGTTTAAACACAAGGCCTGCACCAGCCATTTAAAAAAAAGTATCTAGCCCTGAAAGCGACCCCCCACCAGTTATAAGCAGCCCACAGCCAGAAAGCGGCCCAACACCGCCTGTTGATGTACCTCACCCCGACAGACACACTAGTGAAAAAACAGCCCTTGTTGTGTTTTTAACTTTTACTGGATTAGCCATACTTTATTTCACTAAAAATTAAACCGGCAGCCAGCACTCCTAACGACCACTATGGTCAGCCATATAACCAACCACTTTGCCTATGGTAGACAAAACCCAACTAACAACACTGCCTATTATGCCAGGCAGAGCATCAAGCGCTTTGACAGCTAACTTCTTTAATAGGTTTGCCAGATGGTGCAATTGTTTTCTAATCCAACTTTTACCGGGCTGAGGCGTTGGAGGCGCTACTGACCCTGTTGGCGCACTGCCGGTTAATGCATAAACCAGTGTAGAGATAGCAAACCCAACAGCCGTTAATATACTAACTATTGTAATCCCCTGCTCTCTGAACAGAGTCCTTATTCTTTCTGCTAACGTAGTATTTTTTTGAAGGAGTCTGTTTATAGTTTCTTTGATTCTGTTTGTTTGTAATACTATTTGTTCTCTGTTAGTAGACAGCGTTTCTAACCTGTTTTTTCTTTCTATCATTAAATCCTGTATTTTCTGCTGTATTCTAGCCTTTACTTCTAACCCTAAATTGTTATCATCTGCATCAGCCAGTTTATTTTTTTCTTCTTCTATCTCTCTATCTAGCTCACCAAGTTTTGCCAAGTTGTTTTTTTAGCTCGCCATTTATTCTCTGTAGAGTAGCATCAAGAGCCCTGATTTCACGCAGAGCAGCTTTAAGACCCTCGAGTTCACGCTCAGACAATGGAGGATCATCAATTGTTTGTAAAGCTGCTTCTCCATCAGGACTCAGCTCACCTTCTCTTTGACTAGGCGATGAAGAATCGGCAATTGTTTTTAACTGTGTTTCTTCATTAAAACTCGTCTCAACTTCTGCTATTACTTCATCTGTTCTTTGACTTAATTCTTGAAGAGATATGTTTTGCGCTTCAGATCGTGTTGGCAACCTTTGCTTTAAGTTCTGTAAAGCACTAACAGCCTTAGGCGTAGAGCAGACTGCCTTGGATCTGCAATATTTAATCGCCTTCTGACCCGAATAGGAATCTCCCCAAGTGAGCCCGGAATTAAAAACTCGGAGGGGTCCCGGCTATCAGTAACTTGTTTACGCATTTGTTTATTGCCCTTCTTATATTTTATAAACAAATGACCTTCCTCGTCTCCGCCCACTTTTCCCATCTCAAAATCGTTAGGATCGAGCACGTCTGGCAGCCTTCGCCCTATACTTCTATAGAATGATTCAATTCGTTGTCGCAATAGTTCTTGACGCTGCCTAGGGAGTAAAGAACTCGCTTCTGCTCCTTCAAGTTCATCTTGTATTGAACGGCCCGGTTCTATTTCATCTTCATCTTCTACAATAGGACTAATCGCGTCAAAATCTTCATCCATATTTATATATTTATTATTTTTTGTTTTATAAAAAATGAACCCATACGGTTGCGACCTTGATCCATTCAGAAAAGCGAAGGAGCCCCATGGCATAAAAGGCATAAGACAGACTGTGCGCGTTGTAAATAATCCATCAACAATTGAGCCCAATGAAATGTTAACAGTAAGATTTAGTGACCTCGGGCCTGACGATGTTATAATGCCAGGCACTGCCAAGCTATTATTCAAAATAGATATTGAGTCGGCGGATCCTAATGCTACTGTCGTTGCTAACCTGGGCAGGGCCATCATTAAAAATATGGTAATTAAACTGGAAGGTAGAGAAGTCTTCTCACTGAGTAGCGCAGACATTTTTAATCTCGATTCTGATCTGTGGCTGCCTAGAACAGAAAGAAAAGACAAAATCTTTCAGGGGATCCAGAGCCCAAACGGTCTTAAGCACAGGCTTAATGCTGCAGATGCAAAGGAAGACGAGGGAGACCAGGCAATAGCGCGAGCATTTAAGAACAGATTTTGCATCCCTCTAGATTTTGAACTGATAAAAACCCATCAGCCATATTACCAAGGCGCACTAAGAGACAAACTTACTTATGAACTGACATTCAATGACAGCGGGTCTGTTATTCTGTCCGAAGACCCAACAGCTAGATACACTGTTAGTAACATCTCTCTTAATTTTGACGTTGTTACTAACCCTGAACTGGCTAGAACAATCTTAAACCAGTATAAAAGTAGGACGGTTGTTTACTTTGAAAGAGTTTTACACCACAGTCTAGCGATTAAAAACAAGCAAGACGCTGTCTGGGAAATAGCTATAAGCAATTCTTTAAGGTCCCTAAAGGGGGTTCTCTTGCTATTTACTAAACCCCCAGCCCCTTTTAGGAGAGAATCTGAGGTGTTTTACAACCCAAAAATTGAGCAGTTGTCTTGCACAGTAGATGGCAAGCCTTTTCAGTTGTATTCGGCCGGACTTTTACCCGACCAACACTTTGATGAAATAAGAAAATTGTTTGCTGGAGGCAGACAGACAAGCCCCACAGCCGATCATGTGTGTAAAAAACTTCACCTTCACGATGTAAGACTCGAAGATTATCTAACAGACAAATATGGATTATGGCTGGATTTTAGATCCACGTATGACAACAGACTGCACGGGAGCGGAAGAAGGGTAGGGTCAGATGGCATACTCATACAGATTAATAAGGAAAAGGAGGAGAATGGCCAGATACAAATGCACGTTTTTGTGGTTTATGACGCCCAGCTGAACATTGAAGAAAATAGACTGAAAGAAATAGCCTATTAAAACAGATGGATAGTTTGAACTTTTTGCCCAAAGACCCGCACTGTTCGCTTATTTGTGGGATTACTGGGTGTGGGAAAACTGTCTTCGTGCTTGATTTGTTACAAACAGTCTACAGGTTTCATTACGAGTACATTGTTATATTCTGCACAACCATTAAGCACAACAAGTCTTACAAAGAAAGGCAGTTTGTTTGGACAGACGAGAATATATTTTTAGTTGATCCTACTGACAAGCTAAGCGACTGTTTAGAACATTACTATAGGCTATTTGAGGAACTGAAACGCTGTTTATTATTGATGACTGTTCAGCCGAACAAGACATTGTTAAAAAAAAGAAGGACTCTGTCTAAGCTAGCCTTTAGCGGAAGACACGCATTAGTTTCTGTTTGGCTCTTAACTCAAAAATACAATGCTGTCTTAAAAGACTTTAGATCGCAGTTAAAATCAGTCATCTTATTCTATACTAAGGACAAGGACAGTTTTGAAGAATGTTTAAGTGAAAATTATATAATCAGGGACAAGGATGAACTAAAAAAAAATAAAAGAGCAGCTAGAAAAATCTAAGCACGCTAAACTATGCTTGCGGACTGACCCGCCAGTTCAATACGTTTGCTTATTATAGATTATTTATTATAGATTATTTATTACAGATTGTTTATTACAGATTATTTATAATAAATTGTTTATAATAAAAAGAATGTCTCGAGGGCCAGAATCAAAAGCGGAGTTAGCTCCTAAATGCGTTTCAGTAGAGCTAAAAGATCTAGCAGACACAACTGACTTTGATCTAATAGGAGTGGAAGGAAATGTTTATGGATTTGAGTACACCGACGATGGCGTTTACAAACGAATAGAAATTGAAGATAAAAAACGGCAGCAATATCCTACCCTGGAAGAGATAAGAAATCTAAGGGCAAACGATTTTGGCAAACACGAATACAAACTTCATAAACGAGAGAATGCTTGGGCGTTGCTTCCTGACATTAACTGGATTTAAAGTTTGAACTACGAAGCCCCTATGTATACTTTGATAAGAAAAACAATTTTAGAAAAGCTTTGAATGAAGGACACCTTCTTATTAGCCTAGTCCCAGGAGCACAACAGAAAAAGCAGATTGAAATAACTAAGCAGGGCCCTGAATATATGCTGCAGAGAAAGAAGCCCTTAGCTGAAGTGGGGGATGACACCGTTGTCTTAGTATTTAACCCAACGGTAAAACCACTGCCTAGAAAAATGACGATGCTTTTTCGCTTATTTATTACTCCGAGGGAGTCTGATCCTAGGTTGCCAGAACATGCGTTAATCAGAGGCGTAAAAATAAAGTCTGAAAACTTGAACGAACCTCTTAGGCTTGTTATTGTTATTACTAAAAATGGGGATCAAATAAACACTTTTGTATCTTCCGACAAAGTTACTGTGATGGTTGACAAAGACAAAATAACAGTACTTGATTTTATTTTCATTAAGTATGTTGATTTTATTGGGTTTTACTCTGTTGATGAAGTGCTGCCAGAAGAGTTAATAAGAAGATATGTACAAGATTAATCTTAATTAAAAAATTAATCTTAATTAAAAAAAATGGATGATCAGGCTCAAAAGTTTAGGTTAGAGCAAATAACTGAACTTCAAGAAGAAATAGAAAGTGACTTGGATAAGTATAGGGTTACTAGAAAGAAATATGCTAGAGTTTTAAATACTCTTTCTTATGTGATTACTGGCTCATCAGCTGTAGCGAGCGTAAGTGCTGGGTCTAGCGTTGCTCTTTTAGCTACTGGGGCTGGAGCGCCAGCCTCTTTAGCATTAGGGAGCCTTGGTTTGGGTTTAGGTGCTATGTCTATGATTGTGAGTGCTGTTTTAAAAAAATTAACGCCTAAACTACAAAAGCACACTGCCATTGTAGCCCTAGCATCAGCAAAACTTTGTTCATTAAGACTGAGAATAAGCAAAGCATTGCAGGATGAAAACATTACAGCTGAAGAATTTGAGCGCCTTATGGCTGATGGTGAGGATTACAGACGACAAAAAACTGAACTTCAAAAGGAGTGGAGAAAGACTTTTACTTCGCAACAGGTAGACACTGAGACAATCAAACAGAACATTGAAAAACAAGCAAACAATCAGTTAAACCCAAAATAGACTAAAAAATAAGATGTGAACTAAAATAAATAAATAAATCATAAGTTTAACAAAAAAAATAAATAAATACTATTTTTTTAACTAACTAACAGGCACTGTGTTTGGTGGAACAACTTGCAACTCTTCGCGAACAAACGATCTTTTAGGGGCGGGCTTTTTGGAAGAAAGAGTCTCTCTTAAATAATATACGGGAGGGGCCGTTTTCATAATTCTTTCAACTTCATATACATCTACGCTCCATATAGGGTCTGTGGCTCTAATTCTAACATCGCCCTCTGCCTCTCCAGGCGCATACAAGTATCTTACTTTTAGTCCAAAAGGCAAGAGTTTTTGATTACCTTGGATGTCTTCAGTAATACTTATTTTTTTTAATTTGATCGCGTTTACTGGCTTAAGGCCTGTTGCTTTAAATTCTTCGTTGTTCATGGCGCGTAAGACTGCTGGCAATCTCCTAACCCATTCTGTGTTGCGTGTTTTGTCCATAAGGTCTATATGATATTGATAGGTAAACAGGCGCTCAGCTAGATTCTTATTAAAGTTTTCTACTAGAGCCTGGGAGCGATGGTTGCCTGGAATCCCTCTCTTAACTGTAACACGGTGTCTTAAAAACAACTGGTTTACAGCTCCTTTAAACTCTTTCCCATCATCAACCTGGATCAATCTAGGATACTTTAATGGACCTCGCATGTATATTTGTTGTAAAGCCACAGCCACAGCAGTTGAGCTTTTATCCGTTAAAGGCTCGGCATCTTTATACCTTGAAGCCATGTCAACAACAGTCAGAGCATACTTAAACTTTTTTCTTCTAACTTTGTCATGTGGAAGATACAACAAGTCCATCTGGTGGGTGTCATTAGGAACTGAGTTAACAAATCGAGGCCTTATTATTCTTTTTGGGGCAGGCAGATATATTTGCCAGATCGCTTGTTTTGAAAGCCAGTCTTTCGCTTCTGATTCAGACACCCTAGCAGCTTTACTCAGTTTATCAATAGCAGCCTTTCCTTTCCAATACCCTCTAGGAGAATAATATATTTTGTACTTCGTATCGTCCATAAGAAGGGACTGTTTTTTTATTACATTTTTAACTATGTTTTAGATTGAATATGCAAGAAGAAAGATTGCTCCCATAGCACCTATAATAAAGCCTATTTCTACCATTTTCTGATCCTCAGATGGTTCATAAAAGTCAGACAGTTCTGGCGGTGACGATGTTAGAAACTTCTTTCCTGTCGCTAAGTAATATTCATTCATTGCTTCATCAACGTCTGTAAATGTGTGCTCTACATGTCCCTGTTCTCTTAACTTTTTATTAATAAAGTCTAAGTGAGCAATTCTCCTTTTCTCGTAAGCGTCTCTTGCCTTAGCTAAATCTTCCATTGCCTTGTTATGGCGTTCTCTCTCTTCATCAGACCGCAATTTACTAAACATATAATTGCTGCCAGAGAAAGCCAACGCATTAACAATAGCTCCTCCCACCATCAGAACTAATCCGGACATCTTTTTATAAATGAATGAATCTTTTTCTAAAATTAATCTTTTTATAAATCAATATTTTTAGAATGAATCTTTTTATAAATCAATATTTTTTAGAATGAATCTTTTCTATGCATTGATGTTTTCTGGGATAATTCCCTGTGTAACAAGAAAGTCTTTTGAGGCAATCCCTGCAGCTATTACAGCTATAACCTTAACAACATCCTCAATGTCCAACCTTCCTAGATCAGCTGGTCTCATTTTAAACATGTTTTTTGCTAACATGCTGTACCCTATACTAAGACCGCTGATTACAGCAGAGTGGTAAATAGTATTGATGATCTTTGCAGTGCTCATGTTTTTTATTAACTAAAAAAATAATTAAAATAATCATAATATGAAAGACTGTCTATGTGCTTTTTAATCAGATAATCTTTTGTTGCTAGAGCTAAAAATAATGTTACAACTAGTTTCGGTGAATCTTCTATCTTTCCCATGTTGGGCGGTTTTATTCTTAACAAACATTTTGCAAGAGTTGAATAAACTATAATGCAAACAATGGACACTGCATAATTAACCAGTGTTAAACTCACGGTTTTAAAAAGGCTTTATTTTTTTATTGCTTTTAAAAAGAGTTTAAAAATGGATTGCGACGAGCTATTAAAGTGTGAGGAGGCAGCAGACCCAAACCTCTGTCATAAAGAAAGATTATACTCTCTGGCTGCATGTGGGAAAACCAGGCAGTATTTAGGTGCTGAACTAAGTATTGAACAGATTCAGCAATTGTCTACATCAGACGTTGAGAAGTATTACGCCAGGTACGAGGCACAGCTAGGATCAAAAATGGTTAGATCGGTGGGACAGACAATGATTAGTTTATATGCTAAGTTAGTAGGCAAGATAGCGCCGATTGATTCAGAAGAAGATTTAAAATATGACTTAACACAAGATCCGGTTTTAACCAAGTCCCTAGAATCTCTTGCATGTGACATGTATTATAGATTTGGGACGTTGCTATGTCCATTCATCATGGGATTAATTACTTTCAATCATATTAATTTTAATCATATTAATTTTAATCGCACTAAAAAAAATGAGCGAGCAGGAGAAGATTGCGACTCCACAGGAGCAGAATATGGATCCGCAGAATGTCCCACAAGTGAGTGCCCCACAAGTGAATCTACAGGCGAGTGTCCCACAAGTGAGTGCCCCACAAGTGAGTAGTGTTACTAAGTCTAAAAGTGCTGGGCGTGTTGAGGCCGGTCGTAAACTAGCTGAATGGAACAGACTGCAAAAAGCAAACCAAGCAGCAAAACAAAAATTATTAGATAGTAATACAACATTGCCACCAGCACCGCCACCGCCGCCACCAACAACAACACAATCAAACTATAAGATGTATTATTATGTACTGGGGAGTATTGTTGTTGGTGGGGGGCTTTTGGCATACAAGTGTCTAAAACCATACTTAGCAACAAAGTCACAAATCCCCACAAAAACAGTAAAAGAAGAAGAACCAGCTTCTGCAAAAAAGCACAACCTCCTTCTGTAAACCCATTATTTTTACTGAATTAGTTTTTTAATGTGTTGTTAAGTATTGGTTAAGTACAAGTTAGGTCAGTTATAACAAGTTAAGTGCAAGTAAAGTGCAAGTAAAGTGCAAGTCATGTTAAGTACAAGTTAAGATCTTAAGTAAAGTACTAGTTAAGTACTAGTTAAGTACTAGTTAAGATCTTAACTTAAGTCAGTCAAGTTAATCTTTCAAGTCAGTTCTCCAATGACCTACAGCATATGAAAACTCAGGATTAACGTAAGTTCGCTTGTTATTGTTAGAGACTAGTGATTTCTTATTAACAGCAGTTGTGTTTACTTGATGAAGAGTAGAGCGCAGATTAACATTTGTGTGATGAAATACTTTGTTTTCAAAGAGAGCCTGCTTGTAGTTGTCGTGACTTATATTTTTTTTGACAACTTCTTTACTTATGCCCTTAGCCTTCTTCATTACAGAAGTCTGGCTAGCAACACTATACATCTTTGACCGCAGACCAACATATTCTCGTATAACCGTCCCATTAAGTTCATCCTTCATCTTTCCAATTACTTTCTTGTTTACAGTTGAATGTAAAGGACTGTCCTTTGGGTAGTCACATGTGTCATACCAGCCGTCAGCTCCTTTAGCTACCCCCGCTTCTAAATCCTTATAAAAATCTTCTGTTGGGACATCCAGAATAAAAGAGTCAGTGTCTGTGTAAAGGACTCTAGAATCTGGATACAAAGGTTTAAAGTAGTCGTACAGAAATTCTAGCATTAACAGCTTAGACAACTCTAGCACGGTGAATCCAATAAACACCGGCTTGTCCAACATAACATCCTTTTTCTTCATCATAATGCCAACCAGGCTGTCGCTAAATCTTCTAAAGTCTTGGTAGTTAGGTTTAGAGACCAGCTTAATTGCTTGTTTTTCTTTTGTAACTAATCTTACATCTTTACGTTTGTGTGGGTTCTCCATGGTTTTGCCAAAACAACTGTTGTTCATTAGTTTAAAGAAGTCTTTTTCTGAGGCGTCAGTGGCCGCAGTCCTAAGATCAGTATTCTTCATGATGTATGGCCTCATAAAGGGTCCTTGTTCAAATTCTATAATTCTATGAATGGCGGTAAGTTTTAGTCCGTGTCTTAGGTAAAACTGTAGCAGTCTGTAATGACATACGTACTTAGTCTTGTGTCGAAGATTAGGCACGAGTTTAGGCGGTTCTGTGGGGGTCATCTTTAAGCTTTCTGCTGCTAGGGGGTAATCATTATGGAGGTCATGCAACTCTGTAGGATATTCTAAGTCTACCTCTAAGATTAATCCTATTGGATAATCAGACGTGAGGCGCGGTAGATAACTCAACATTTTATTAACGTCATGAGGTCCTACGAACATTTTAAAGTTTCTTAATGGCAGTGCCTGGCTCATGGCCCACCCATACAGATTGTTGGCATCTAAGTACATTAGATAGTTGGATGGTTTAGTTGGGTCATAATCATCTAAGTACTTGTTGTTGGCTTTGCAGTAAGGGTGCGAGGCCATGCTAATGCCTCCCCTCAGCCCATCTTCAATCATCTGGAGTGTAGCCAGATCAGATATTAAGTCAATCTCAATGTTTGTAGACTTTAAGAATGCGTCCCAAGAAAGACCAGGGGCGGAGATGAAATGTGATGAATCTAGACCGTAATGTTTCATGCATGTAGATCTGTAATTCTGAAAGACGTCTGCCAATAAACACACATCAGCCAATAAATATTGATCATGATAGTCGCCCATTGTTTGACAGTGTAATTCTGTCCAGGCTTTCTGTGCGTATTCATAGTCAGCATCGGCTATGTCCTTTCCTCTAAGACGGCTGTAAAAGTCTTCCTTTGCTGGCAACGCTGGCTCGTCAAACTTGTCCCACGAGTCCATGTATTCATAAGGGTAAACGCCTTTACGTACTAAAGCCGAGTTAAAATATTTTTTAGTTATTGGGCAGTCTTGTAGAGATTCTGCTAGTTTGCTTAAGCCCCCCATCAGATGTTGGGCAGAGTCATAAAAGGATAAACAGTCTACAGTAAAGGTCATGTACTTTTCTGATGACTGTGCAATACAGCTAACCCTCTTACATTCAGAAGTTATTGTTTGCATAATAAAGTGAGAATCATAGCCTCGTAAGTTATGAAAGAAGATAGGCAGTTTCCATTTTTGGGGGTCAACCTTGAGTTGAAGATTACAACTGTTGTGTGCTGCTCCCCTGAATTTGCCAGTAATGTGATCGTGGTCTCTCACTGTTGGGTTTGCTTCCGCTGCTGTCGCGTCTTTACTATTAGGTGTTAGCTCTGAGCCACATATACAGCAGTGTGTAGATGATTCATAGCGCCTTTGGTCTTCGGGAGTCATCCTAATGTCTGAGAGATTTAGCTGAATAGAGAATTGATTGCGAAGATGCTTCATGTGTTGTAAAAATCGACCGGCTGCGTTGGGGCCTCTGTAAATCTGGTTGTGTGTGTCCGCCATCTGACCTAACAACAACAAATGCATAAGAACAGATCTGATGGTGGGTTAATAAAGCCGTTTTTTGTTGTGCCCGCTCTTGAGGGCCGTAGTACTGTGGCAAAATCGCTTCAAAGTCAGCATAAACTACGTATGGTCTCATCTGCATTTTGTGTATGTTTTTAAAACTAACTTTAGACCCGGGTGGGGGCGTAAGAAGTTCGGTTTTACAGTCTACAAAACTTTTACAATGTTTCTTATGTTTGTCAGCTGCTTCTATAGTTGGGATCCTGACCAAACACCTTCTACAAAGCTCTTGTTTAGATTCGTCCTTTGATGTATAGGCTAACAATCTGCTAATTGATCTGATTAATACATAATGGCTCTTGGAACCATCTGTAAACAGAATCAAGTCTACATGCTTGTTAAGGGATTCGCCTAAAGTGGGAGCATTGGGAGAAATCCTTAGAGGCAGTAGATTGTCTACTACGGACCACGTGTATACGCTTACGGTTATTGGTTTGTTTTGCTCTTCAAACCGGTTTAAACTGTCTATGCCTACTGGAAAGTTTATGTTATTAAAGTTCAGTTCATGTGTGTATGCTTTATAATTAGATACTCTGTCTGCATGCTTTCCAACGCGATGTAAATGCGCCAAAACAGACCACATGAAACACATATTGTCAGAATTTTGTATGTTTAAGACTGCTCGTTTTAACACTAACTCTCTTGGAAGAGGAAGGTAAGAATTGCCAACTATAGGATAGAACTTTGTTTGTCTTAATCTGATTTCAAGGACTGTTCCTTCAGACCAGCCGGAGCCGCGCAATTTCGCTTCTTCACTTGCATGGTTAAGCTGTGTAAGCATGTAATCAGCCCATTCAGAATTAAAATCATGGTAACTGATTACTTCTTTCTGTCTAGTTGAAACCCAGACTTGCATGTTTTTATCATCGGGGGTTATATAATCAATCAGAATGGCCAACAACACTTTTACTGGCGGGCCAATTTGAAGAGACTCTGGGATTTTAGAAATGGCATGTGTTACGCTTTCCTGAACGCTTGAGGGGTTAATAATGTCCATGTCTAATTCACTAAACGTATTGCTTAATTGTTCATTGCCGTCAAATATCTCTTCCCACGTATATAGTTTTCCAACCTCGGATTTACTTGTGGGGTTCATTTTTTAACCCACAATATTTACGTAAATTAAAAAAATAAATGTAAGTAAAAGTAAGTAAACACGCTTTTATTCTTCACCCAAGCGTTGCAATACTTCAAGACACCCTAATCTTACAAGAACGCCTGCCAATACTTTAGCTTTTTCTGAATCACTACAGTCAATGTTTAACTCTTTGATTGCTTCGTCAAATAGTTCACTATGATTTTTTATTAAATTGTTTACATCATTCTCAAACCCAGATTCACCAAAATCAATGTTTAACACTTTCATTGTTTCGTCAAATAGTTCATTACATTTTCTATTAAAATCATTAGATCAGATTCGCTGTGTTTGGTCGTCATTTTTAAACCTAAAAATTAAATAAATAAAAAATAATTGTAAATTCAGATGTTATTTATTACTCACAGTCTTTTTCTAATCTTAAAAACTGTCCAGGTTTAAAGGCAACAGTTACTCCTTCAGGGTCAGTAGAAGCAGTCAGATCAAGATCTTCAGGAGCTATTTGATCAATTAAAATGGCAAACAACTTTATAACTGGATGAGGCCAAGAATGTGGTAGTTTACTGATGGCGTTCCTTACGCTTTCCCGCATATCGACGCGCTCAAAAAGCTCCGTAATTAATTCTTCAAACTCTTCTCTATCAACCCCCCAGCTCCTTTCCTCCAACTCCCACATTCTGAATATATCAATAAGCTCTGCAACTACTCCGGGCTTCATTTTTTAAACCAGATTAAAAACAACAATTAAAAAAATTAAGTAAGCCATTCTTCTTGTTTGCGCAAGAATCAGAAGAGAATGTAAATATACTAGTTCAAGCCCGCCCATTTTTGTTTTGCACGCAAACCCCACTTTAAGACATTAAATCCTTCAATTTTGGGGGGTTTTGCGCGTTAATTTTTACAAAAAAGTGTTAGTTTTTGGCAAAAAGTAGCATGAGAAGAAATTTGTTTATGTGAAAAGTGGGGTTTGCGGGCGAAACAAGATGGGAAGAAATTTGTTTATGTGAAAAGTGGGGTTTGCGGGCGAAATAAGATGGGGGGGTTAGAACCAGTATATTGACATTCTCTAGTATATGTAGCCCCCTCCTCCCCCCCCCCCCATATATATATATATATATATATATATATATATATATATGGGGGAGAGAGAGAGAGAGAGAGAGAGAGAGAGAGAGAGAGAGAGAGAGAGAGAGAGAGAGAGAGAGTTAATGTTCATTTCTGTTGACAATGACAAATCTGAAAAGAAAAAAAAAGAGATGTGAGAGAGAGAGAGAGAGAGAGAGAGAGAGAGAGAGAGAGAGAGAGAGAGAGAGAGAGAGAGAGAGTTGATTATCATTACAGTTGACAATGACAAATCTGAAAAGGAAAAGACTGACATATATGAGAAAGAGAGAGAGAGAGAGAGAGAGAGAGAGAGAGAGAGAGAGAGAGAGAGAGAGAGAGAGAAGTGGAGGGGAGAAAAGACGACGGTTCCAGAAAAGATGAGGATAATGGAAATTGTACAGGATGATAGTGTCGGTGACATTGTTCACAATACCAAACATTGTAGATGATAGAATCTGCTGAATATTATAATTTGGAAGTGTTACGCTGTGTTTGGTATAGACCGACTACATTGATAAATTGTCTAGGCATCAAACAGTTCAGGGTGATAAACGCTGTAAGCACTCGACGTTTTAGTAAGTGCTCAACTCTGCACAGATGATAAGCTTTGTAAGTGATCAGTTGTTTGCTGTGATCTATTCTTCATCTTTGTCCATTAAACGTCCCCAGTCATCATGTTGACTATTCTGATGCTTTAACGGTGGGCTGGCGCAGCAACAGAGAGAGAAAAAAAGAGAAGTTTACTGTAGTTTTCTTGCTCTTGACGCAAACGTGTCAAGAGTCTCTGCCTCAACAACTGTGTCGGCCAGGGCGTTCCAGTCCTTTATGGTGCGTGGGTAAAAGGACCCGTGTCGGTACAAAGTTCGGCACTGTGGCTGTTTGAACTGATGATCATGTCCTCTACGCTGTCGGGTATTCATTGATTACAACATTTCCGGAGGGAACGTAATGTGGGTGGTTACAAAATGTCCTGACTGCTGAAAAAAATATCCAGGCTGATAAAATGTCACGTGATTAACGAAATTACTTTAAGCGTTCAGAGGTGACAAAATGCCCATGTAAAGGTAATGAAATATGCAGGGGTAGCAAAATATTCTGGTGGGACAAATACTCAGGAATGACAATGTCCAGGGGGCAAAATATTCGTCAATAACAAAATGCACAGTGGTGACAAATTATCCAAGGGTAACAAAATGTTTAGAGGTGAGAAATGTCCAGGGGGACAAAATATTCGTCAGTAACAAAATGCCCAGTGGTGACAAATTATCCAAGGTTAACAAAATGTTTAGAGGTGAGAAATGTCCAGGGTGTGTGAATTCACAGACAACCGTGACACGGTGCACAGAGGTAACTCTCTGATGATGATGATGATGATGATGATTATATTTGATAATGATGATGATGATGATATTTGATAATGATGATGATGATGATATTTGATGATGATGATGATGATTATGTTTGATGATGATGATGATGATGATGATGATATTTGATGATAATGATGATATTTGATAAGAGTGATAATGACGATGATGATTATATTTGATGATGATGATGATGATGATGATGGTGATGGTGATTGTCCACAGATCAAAACAGTCCAGATGTAACCCCCACTACACCAGTTGGATCACCCACTTCTTCCCCCCACCCACACGTCCACTTCAGCTCAACTGCCCCCAGCCACCCCCGCTACCTCCCACACCTTCACCCCCACCATCGACATCATGACGGCGACCCCGCAACGTCTGTTTACGACGTCGCCAACAACAGCAGACGACAGGAGGAAACCCGGGATCACCGCCATTGTATGTCATCCCAACGACACCCTAGTCATGGCGGACATCAACAACAGCAAGGTGAAGGTGATGGGCCTGACTCCCCTCATACAGTGTCTGCCTCTCTGACCGTTAGTGAAAGGCCACGCCGCCTGGCTCTGTTGTCTGATGGCCTGGTTGCCCTGGCAACATTGAAACCCCTGATCTATCTGATTAAAGTGACGGACACACTGACAGTGACGTCACTGATACAAACGGTTAGACAGTACGTAGGTATAGCAGGACAGAGTGACGGACGTTTGTTGGTCAGTTGCGTGGAAGACAGCGACGGTCCTGCTGCCGTGCACGTATTGACCAGACAGGGTGACGTATTGAGGACTGTCACTGACAGTACCAGGCTGACAGAGCTGGAGTTACCACTGTACATCTGTGGTGACGAGGACAACCACGTCCTGGTGACTGACTACTTAACGGACCTGGTGCACAGGGTGGAGGTCAGTTCTGGCCACGTCATCCACACCTATGACCACGCCGACCTCAGGTGTCCTGGACAGTGTGGTGAGGACAGGGCAGGTGTTGTCTACTTAACGAGTGAAGGTGCTGGTGGTTGTGTGCTGGTGAGGAACAAGGGAGGTCAGTGGAGACGACTGCTGACCTCTGACCTCAGTGACCCGGGGTATGTCATTCCTTGGGGATTGTGTCTGACCAGGACAGGACGTCTGGTGGTGACATGGGGGGACAGATCTGATGACAGTGTTGTTGGTGTCTATGACTTTGTGTAAACTTGTGACCTGAACTCACTCATCATGTGTCTGTCTCACTGTCCATCTGTCTGCCTGCCCGTCTGTCTGTCCATCTGTCCGACTACCTGACTGTCCGTCTCTCTTTGCCCTTCTGTTTATTTGTCTGTCTAAATCGTTCAACTCTGCCTGGTTGTAACCTTCGGGGAACACCCGGCCGGTCCCAAGCCCGGATAAAGGAGGAGGGTTGGGCATGGGGTTAACACCCCCATCCCGTAAAAACCAACTTGTTGCAGAAACGCCAACAGCAGACCAAGGATCTTCTACTCTGGGAGACGAAGGGTCCTCCTCAAGAGGACGTATGACGCTGTGTAGTGAAAGCCGTGAGTCAACGGAAGCCACAAGGCCGACCCCCCTTCTATCGACAAGGACCATCAACGTCGGAACATGGAATGTGAGGACCATATATGAGACGGGAAAAACATCACAAGTAGCGGCAGAAATGAAATGCTACCACCTCACTCTGCTTGGAATCAGCGAGACCCATTGGACACAGTCAGGGCAAAAGAAACCGCTCAGCGGAGAGATGTTGCTGTATTCCGGACATGAAGAAGACAACTCTCCACACACAGAAGGTGTAGCACTCATGCTGTCTGGACCTGCTCAGCAAGCTCTGATAGCATGGGAAGCACACGGATCAAGAATCATTGCAGCATCCTTCAGAACTAAGAAGAAGAAGATCAAGATGCATGTCATCCAGTGCTATGTTCCAACCAATGACAGCGATGAAGAAGCAAAAGACCGGTTCTATATAGACTGCAGGACGTCATAGCCAAGTACCCAGAGAGAGACGTCAACATCCTCATGGGCGATTTCAATGCCAAAATCGGACAAGACAACATGGGGTATGAGGAAGTGATGGGAAGACACGGAGTGGGAAAGATAAACGAGAATGGCGAGAGATTTGCAGACTTCTGTGCTATGAACAACCTGGTCATTGGTGGCAGCATTTCCCCGCACAGAACAGTACACAAGTCCACCTGGGTATCACCAGATCTAGCGACAGAAAATCAAATTGACTGCATCTGTATGGCCAAGAAATTCAGGAGGTCCCTACAGGATGTAAGGGTGAGAAGAGGAGCAGACGTTGCATCTGACCACCACCTACTGGTCGCCAGGCTGAAGCTGAAACTGAAGAAGAACTGGATGAAACCAACTACAAAGAGGCAGAAGTACAACCTCAGCCTACTGAAAGACCCAACGACTAGAGAAGATTTCAAGCTGTCCCTCACCAACAAATACCAAGTGCTACAAGAACTACTTGAGGAAGACGCTGATCTGGAGACCCACTGGCAAACAGTGAAGGAGACACTCGCATCAACCTGTCAGAAAGTAGTGGGCCCCAAGAGACACCAACAGAAGGAATGGATGTCGGCAGACACACTGCGCAAAATACAGGAGAGAAAGCAGAAGAAGGCAGCAGTAAACAACAGCCGAACAAGGGCGGCAAAGGCCAAAGCACAAGAAGATTTAGCAAAAGCCAACAGAGAAGTGAAGAATAGCGCAAGAGCAGATAAGCGGAAATATGCTGACAGCCTGGCAGAAGAAGCAGAGGAAGCAGCAGCCAGTAACAACATGAAGCAGCTGTACGACACCACCAAGAAACTGTCAGGGAAGTACAGCAGACCTGAGCGACCAATCAAGGACAAGGCAGGAAACTACTGTCCAGGGAACAGAGCAACAAGTGAACAGATGGGCAGAGCACTTTGAAGAGCTTCTGAACAGACCCGTCCCTCCAAATCCCCCTGACATCGATCCAGCCGACAGAGACCTAGACATCCACTGTGGGCAACCAACGCGAGAGGAGATCAGGAAAGCCATCAAGCTACTGAGGAACGGCAAGGCGGCAGGACCAGACAACATCCCTGCAGAAGCACTCAAGGTAGACCTGGAAACAACTGTAGAGATGCTGTACCCTCTTTTCGTAAAGATTTGGGAAGAAGAAGAGGTACCAGCAGACTGGAAGGAGGGCTACCTCGTCAAGCTACCCAAGAAAGGAGACCCCAGCAACTGCGCAAACTACAGAGGAATAACGCTTCTGTCAGTGCCAGGAAAGGTCTTCAACAGGATCCTTCTCGAGAGAATGAAATGTGCAGTTGACCCCCTCCTCCAAGACCAGCAGGCCGGCTTCCGCCAGAATAGATCATGCATCGACCAGACTGCCACCTTGCGCATCATCGTTGAGCAGTCTTTAGAGTGGAACTCATCGCTGTACATCAACTTCGTCGACTATGAGAAGGCGTTTGAGAGTGTTGACCGCGAAACGCTCTGGAAGCTGCTACGCCATTATGGAGTGCCAACTAAACTGGTCACCTTGATCAAGAACTCCTACGATGGAATGACTTGCCAGGTGGTCCATGGTGAACAGCTCACAGACAGCTTCGGAGTGAGGACTGGAGTCAGACAAGGCTGCCTCCGGTCCCCTTTCCTTTTCCTCCTGGTGACTGACTGGACCATGAAGAGGTCGACAGCGCACAGAAGAAATGGAATCCAGTGGACACCATGAGACGAGCTTGATGACTTGGACACGCCCTGCTTTCCCACAGCCACCAACAGAAGCAGGACAAGACAACAGAGCTGGAAGCCACCTCTTCACAAGTTGGTCTCAAGATCCATGAGGGCAAGACCAAGATCCTCAAGATCAACACGAAAAGTGAGGACCCAGTCACACTGCATGGAAGCGATCTGGAAGAAGTGGAGGCCTTTACATATCTGGGCAGCATCATTGACAAGTAGGGTGGCACAAACGCACACGTCAGAGCAAGAATCGGCAAGGCGCGGGCGGCATACTTGCAGCTGAAAAACATACGGAGCTCCAAGGTGGTATCGATTCGCACGAAGATCAGACTGTTCAATTCCAACGTCAAGTCAGTGCTACTGTATGGAGCCGAGACATGGAGGACAACAAAGACCACCACCAGGAAAGTGCAGACTTTCATCAACAGCTGCCTGAGAAGAATCCTCCAGATCCACTGGCCCAACACCATCGGTAACTCAGACCTGTGGCAGCGTACCAACCAACTGCCAACTGAAGATGAGATCCGGCGCAGAAGATGGGGATGGATTGGGCACACCCTGAGGAAGCCAGTCAGTAACATCACCAGACAGGCGCTATCATGGAACCCCCAGGGGAAACGAAAAATAGGACGGCCAAGAAACACCTGGCGACGTGACCTGGAGGCAGACAGCAAGAAGATGGGACACACCTGGAAACAACTAGAGAGAGCAGCCCAGGACCGAGGACTCTGGCGGACTGTTGTCGGCGGCCTATTCTTCGGGAGGAGCGACGGGCATAACTTACTGACTGACTAAATCGTTCATCTGTCCGTCTCTTTCTTAACTGTTTATCTGCCTCATCTCTTTTCTCTGCTGTCTATCCGTCTATCCACCAGTCCGTCTATCCACCAGTCTGGTCATCTGTTCATCCACTTACCTATCCAATCATGCAGTGGACAGACATTGCAGACTGGCCAAGATCTCTACTCGGGTTAAGAAAATCCAGAAGAAAATGAAGACCACGATGAAGGCGATCAAACGAATTCATTCAGAACGAATAGAAAACATGAGGCTATACAGGTTCTGGTAATAAGACAGTCAGCCATAGATCTGTATTTACTGTTGTTGGTAGATTCATTACCAAAAGGAAAGGAGCTGCTATGTAACACACACACACACACACACACACACACACACACACACACACACACACACACACACACAGTATGAATGAATGAATGATATTTACTAATTAAGGCTATTCAGAGAGAGAGAGAGAGAGAGAGAGAGTATGAATGAACAAATGAATTATATTTATTCATTAAGGCTTGTGAGAGAGAGAGAGAGAGAGAGAGAGAGAGAGAGAGAGAGAGAGAGAGGGAGAGAGAGAGAGAGAGAGAGAGAGAGAGAGAGAGAGAGAGAGAGAGAGAGAGAGAGAGAGAGAGAGACAGAACAGTTTGCAAAGGGAAATGAGATCTGTGCCTAACAAGCCTACATGCTCTTTGAAAATAGTGTAAATCTCACACAATTACACGTCAGATCTACACCCAACATCTTAAATAACCGCGCGCACACACACACGTGTGCGCACGCACGCACACGTTCAAGCACGCACGCACACATACGTACGTACACACACACACACACACACACACGCACACACGCACACGCACGCACACACACACACACACACACACACACACACACACACACACTCACACTCACACACACACACACACATCATAGAGAGACAGAGAGTGCGTGTTAACTGATCACTAAGAAAGAAAAAGCTTTAAACACTAATCTTTACCTCTCTCTCTCTCTCTCTCTCTCTCTCTCTCTCTTCTCCTCCCTTATTTTTACTCTTTCCCATGCTTTTTATTCATATAAGCTTGCTGATGCGGGTGGGATATGGGGATAAACTGTAGTGTAAGAAATAGTAGGGGGTGCGGAACATGTCACCACAATGACGTCATTAACTGACTGACATAAACGGACTTGTGACGCAGTCACGGCCCCGAGAGAAGGCATCGACAGAAAATGTGGGTTAACTGAAGTGTGCGTGTTGTATCGTTCGTTGAGCCAGAACAGTAGACTGGAGGTGTGACGTGACCAACACTTGGACAGTCGGGGACCAGGCCTCAGTCATAAGCAACAGGGCAGAGGCGATGTGACCAATCCACAGCTTCAACTGGTCCATGCAGTCCAGTCCTCCACCTTATCCACCCACTGCAGTCCCCTTGTCCATGCAGTCTAGTCCTCCACCTTATCCACCCACTGCAGTCCCCTTGTCCATGCAGTCCAGTCCTTCACCTTATCCACCCACAGCAGTCCTTCACTGGTCCATGCAGTCCAGTCCTTCACCTTATCCACCCACTGCAGTCCTTCACTGGTCCATGCAGTCCAGTCCTTCACCTTATCCACCCACTGCAGTCCCCTTGTCCATGCAGTCCAGTCCTTCACCTTATCCACCCACTGCAGTCCTTCACTGGTCCATGCAGTCCAGTCCTTCACCTTATCCACCCACTGCAGTCCTTCACTGGTCCATGCAGTCCAGTCCTTCACCTTATCCACCCACTGCAGTCCCCTTGTCCATGCAGTCCAGTCCTTCACCTTATCCACCCACTGCAGTCCTTCACTGGTCCATGCAGTCCAGTCCTTCACCTTATCCACCCACTGCAATCCTTCACTGGTCCATGCAGTCCAGTCCTTCACCTTATCCACCCACTGCAGTCCTTCACTGGTCCATGCAGTCCAGTCCTTCACCTTATCCACCCACTGCAGTCCTTCACTGGTCCATGCAGTCCAGTCCTCCACTTGTGCATCCAGTCCACTCCGTTATGTTGTTGATCCGATCCAATTTCTAACTTTATCCATCAAATCCAGTGCCCTGTTTTCAATCCAGTCTGCTCTGTTTGTTGTCGATCCAATCCAATCCCTAACTTTATCCACCAAATCCAATACCCTGTTTTTAATCTAGTCCAGTCCTTTATGTTTCCAATCCAGTCCAGTCCATTATGTTTCCAATCCAGTCCAGTCTTTATGTTTCCAATCCAGTCCAGTCCTTAATGTTTCCAATCCAGTCCAGTCCGTTATGTTCCCAATCCAGTCCAGTCCTTTATGTTTCCAATCCAGTCCACTCCGTTATGTTTCCAATCCAGTCCAGTCCTTTACGTTTCCAATCCAGTCCAAACCTTTATATTTCAAATCCAGTCCACTCCATTATGTTTCCAATCCAGTCCAGTCCTTTATGTTTCCAATCCAGTCCAATCCTTTATATTTCAAATCCAGTCCACTCCGTTATGTTTCCAATCCAGTCCAGTCTATTATGTTTCCAGTCCAGTCCAGTCCTTTATATTTCCAATCCAGTCCAGTCCTTTATGTTTCCAATCCAGTCCAGTCCTTTATGTTTCCAATCCAGTCCAGTCCTTTATGTTTCCAATCCAGTTTAGTCCTTTGTTTCCAATCCAGTCCACTCCGTTATGTTTTCAATCCAGTCCATTCCTTTATGTTTCCAATCCAGACCAGTCCGTTATGTTTCCAAGCCAGTCCAGTCCTTTATGTTTCCAATCCAGTCCAGTCCTTTATGTTTCCAATCCAGTCCAGTCCTTTATGTTTCCAATCCAGTCCAGTCCTTTATATTTCCAAGCCAGTCCAGTCTTTATATTTCCAATCCAGTCCAGTCCTTTGTTTCCAATCCAGTCAAGTCCTTTATGTTTCCAATCCAGTCCACTCCATTTTGTTTCCAATCCAGTCCAGTCCTTTATGTTTGCAATCCAGGCCAGTCCTTTATGTTTCCAAACCAGTCCAGTCCTTTATGTTTCCAATCCAGTCCGGTCCTTTATGTTTCCAATCCAGTCCACTCCGTTATGTTTCCAAGCCAGTCCAGTCCAGTCCTTTATGTTTCCAATCCAGTCCAGTCCTTTATGTTTCCAATCCAGTCCACTCCGTTATGTTTCCAAGCCAGTCCACTCCGTGATGTTTCCAAGCCAGTCCAGTCCTTTATGTTTCCAATCCAGTCCAGTCCTTTATGTTTCCAAGCCAGTCCAGTCCGTTATGTTTCCAAGCCAGTCCAGTCCTTTATGTTTCCAATCCAGTCCAGTCCTTTATGTTTCCAATCCAATCCAGTATTTTATGTTTCCAATCCAGTCCAGTCCTTTATGTTTCCAATCCAGTCCAGTCCTTTATGTTTCCAATCCAGTCCAATGCTTTATGTTTCCAATCCAGTCCAGTCCTTTATGTTTCCAATCCAGTCCACTTCGTTATGTTTCCAATCCAGTCCAGTCCTTTGTTTCCAATCCAGTCCAGTCCTTTATGCTTCCAATCCAGTCCAGTCCTTTATGTTTCCAATCCAGTCCAGTCCTTTGTTTCCAATCCAGTCCTTTGTTTTCAATCCAGTCCACTCCGTTATGTTTCCATTCCAGTCCATTCCGTTGTGTTTCCAATCCAGTCCAGTCCTTTGTTTCCAATCCAGTCCACTCCTTTATGTTTCCAATCCAGTCGAGTCCTGTTTCCAATCCAATCCAGTCCAGTCCTTTATGTTTCCAATCCAGTCCAGTCCTTTATGTTTCC
>CM065741.1:52442661-52445161 GCA_033310375.1 Conus canariensis | reverse complement strand
TTGTGTTGCTGATATACGTCTGATTTGTGTTCGGTCTTTTACGTATTTGACTGCTGGCTTTGAGTGCTGACGCGTGGATGCTTTGTGTCTGAAACATTGTCAGCCCGGACATGATCTCTGCAGTCCGCCGACCTGTAAGTGTTGTAAGAAAGGCAGTGATGTCCACATGAGCTGCAGTGAGCTTTTTACATGTAAATGTAATAGAAAGAACATGAAATGAACCTGAGCTTAGGTAAACCTTGCTCATGCAAATGTCATTGCAATAACATGAAATACGCCTGAAGTGAGGTAAACAAGGAATAATGCAAACGCTACAGGACTCCAATGAAATAAACGTGAACTGAAGTAAGCCTGACCCATGTCAACGGCACATATGTAATACAAAATACATTTGAAAATGTTCAGGGAATGCAGTTGCATTTGAGTTGGTCATTTTGTTGTATGAGAGCGTGTGTGGTGTGTGTGTGTGTGTGTGTGTGTGTGTGTGTGTGTGTGTGTGTGTGTGTGTGTGTGCGTGCGTGCGTCCGTACGTGCATGCGTGCGTGCGTGCGTGTGTGTGTGTGTGTGTGTGTGCGCGCGCGCATGCTTCTCTCACCTCTTTCTGAAGCACACCACACAGATGGACAGAAACACATTATGTCTCTCTTACCATATTCTTACTGAAGCACACTAAAATGAAGGACAGAACCACCCTATGTCTGTCTTACTACTTTCTTATTGAAGCACACTAAAATGAAGGACAGAACCACCCTATGTCTGTCTTACTACTTTCTTACTGAAGCACACTAAAATGAAGGACAGAACCACCCTACGTCTCTCTTACTACTTTCTTACTGAAGCACACTAAAGTGAAGGAGAGAAACAACCTGTGTCTCTCTTACCACATTCTTACTAAAGCACACTAACATGAAGGAGAGAAACAACCTGTGTCTCTCTTACCACATTCTTACTAAAGCACACTAACATGCAGGAGAGAAACACCTTACGTCTCTCTTACCACATTCTTACTAAAGCACACTAACATGCAGGAAAGAAACAACCTGTGTCTCTCTTACCACATTCTTACTAAAGCACACTAACATGCAGGCGAGAAACACCTTACGTCTCTCTTACTACTTTCTTACTGAAGCACACTACGCTAGACAAAACAAAAACTCTGTGTCTCTCCTACCACTTACCACTGAAGCACACCACAATCAGTGACAGAGAAACCCAGTACTTCTCTCGCCACCTTCTTAACTGAAGTTGACCACACTACACAGGCACACCACAGGTCTCTCTTTACTGAAGATGACCATACTGCACAGGAACACACATGTCTCTCTTACCACTTTCTTACTGAAGATGACCACTCTAAACAGAAACACTCTTAAGTCTCTCTTACCACTTTCTTACTGAAGATGACCACTCTAAACAGAAACACTCTGAAGTCTCTCTTACCACTTTCTTACTGAAGATGACCACTCTAAACAGAAACACTCTTAAGTCTCTCTTACTACTTTCTCACTGAAGATGACCACTCTAAACAGAAACACTCTTAAATCTCTCTTACCAATTTCTCACTGAAGATGACCACTCTAAATAGAAACACTCTTAAGTCTCTCTTACCACTTTCTCACTGAAGCACATCACTCTGATGAACAGAACTGCTGGGGTTTGGACTAAACAACAAACACTTTAATTGTATTGATGCATCCTCGCACAAGCACCAATGATTCTGACAACAGCCTGATCCAGTTGAAATTTGTAGAAATGCTAACATCTCAACCGAGCTGTCCACTACAAACTGTTCTGGATTAAACAGAAAAGGAGAGGGGTGGGTGGAGAGGAGACAGACAAGAAAAATAAAAACATCCTCAGTGCTCGTTGTCTCAGGGGTGTTTCAGTAGGCAGAAATCTCTCTCTCTCTCTCTCTCTCTCTCTCTCTCTCTCTCTCTCTCTCTCTCTCTGCGTGTGCCTGTCTGTCTGTCTGTCTGTCTGTCCGCCTGTCTCTCTCTCTCTCTTTCTCTCTCTTTACACACTTTGAACATGTTTAATGAATGTATCAAAAAAACAAGCAAGTTGTATGAAAAAGAATATCTGTTTGTCAAAGGGTGATAAAAATTACTGGTATGATAAGGAATGCAGATTAAGCAAGATTAGAGTAAAAGGTTTGCTCTCAAGATTCAGGAAAACAAGGGATGAAAGTGATAGTGAGGCTTACTGTATTGCACGAAGGGAATATAAGATATCTTGAAAAGAAAAGAAAAACAGTATAATGATATGTTATTGGAAAAACTTGTTTCAACAGTAAACAACCAAAGAGACTGTTGGGAAACTGTTAAAAATATCCTTTAAACGTAAACAGGTTCATAATAATTTAAGTGTGGATGATTGGTATAAGTATTTTAAAGACCTGCTTGAAATAGATAAATTTACAGACATAGCTATTATAGATAATGATGTAGAATAATGTGTATGAGAACGAAGAAGAAATGAGAGCTATGAATCGGCTCATATC
>CM065741.1:52380161-52437661 GCA_033310375.1 Conus canariensis | reverse complement strand
AGTGTTGTCACGTCACCTGGTGTAGATTGACATCAACTTGGATAGTGTTGTCACGTCACCTAGTTTAGAGCGCCCAACCAGAGGTCGTAGCCCCCAGATATGCCCTTATTTCACAAAAAGTGTGTAAAATAATTTGTTTCTGTATGATATTAAACAACTTAGCCGTTATTGTGATGTACAAACAGGAAGGGTTGACTGTGAGCAGACAATGGTTGTGTCCCTTTTTTCAGCGGGGCACATGTTCTTCGTGTCATTGCACACTAAAACCACAAGACTGCTTCTTTGCAGGTTGACTTTGGCTGCTTTGAAATGACCTTCATTTACAGCACCTGTGTTCAGTCAGGGTGCAAGTCTTCCGGAATGACCAGGAAATCCGGTTCACATGAAACAACAAGCCATTTTTGCCTCTCGGTTGGCTAGATTCTTTTTGTTCAGTCTCAATTCGGTGCCATTTTGTTGATGTGCTTTCCGGTGCCTAGATATTTTGGGAAAGAGCTATTTCCTCTTTGGTTCATCTTGAACATACTTCAGTTTATAACGCGTGTCAAAATACAGAATGACTGTTCTGGAATGAGAACTTATTGGTGAAAGTAAGGATCATCTATTCAAGTTCAAGAGTATAATTAACAATTCTCTCTCTCTCTCTCTCTCTCTCTCTCTACACACACACACACACACACATATATATATATATATATATATATATAATAAATTCCAAGGATAAGTACCGAGCACCATTCCAGCACCTTACAGAGCAGCTTGGTGTTGCAATGACTGCAAGAAATATTCAATTATAAACAAAGCTTGTTCTTATGTCTTAGATTGAAGAAATAGGGGGAAGATAAGCATTCATATCTGCAATGGTAGATAATTCTGCCTAACTAACAGTATGTGCTTGAGTGGGTGAATGGGGAAAAAAAAATAAATGCTTCTCAAAATGAGCCTTCAGCAAGCTTATAATCTCCAAGGGGAAGACAATCTCCAATGGGGAGGAAACTCACCAACATATAACTCCTGGTCAGATACCGATATTTCGAAACCTGATTGTTTCTCCTCAGTGACCGCGGAAAGTGGTAATTTGACTCCTCTGCCTTTTCGGTTTTAAGAAGAATGCTATCCCCGAAAAAGGCTGGTGTGCAATACCGTAGTATGTTTGTTGAGTTTTCAAAAAACCAATCAAAGGTGCCACCTAAGAAGCAAAAGAAAATCATGAAAGAGCAAAACAAGCTACATTTTCTTGTGAAAAGTAGAAAATATAAAAAGATAACCTCTTAAGACACAAGTGCTGAGGGCCAGTTCTTGGAATGAATCCGCAAGGGACTAAATTACAATAAACTAATAAATTCCAAGGATAAGTACCGAGCACCATTCCAGCAACTTACAGAGCAGCTTGGTGTTGCAATGACTGCAAGAAATATTCAATGATAAACAAAGCTTGCTCTTATGTCTTAGATTGAAGAAATAGGGCGTGCTAGTGAGTACAATGTGGCTGACGACGATAGTGTCGGAGATTGACGTCACTTCCGTGCGTGTTAGTGAGTGCATCGTGACCGACAACGTTCAGCTGCAGTCGGTGGGGAGAAACGGCTCGTGTAAACAATCCATTCCACATCACAGTATACGCTGCCGTCTTCCTTGATTTTGACGCGAAACTTTCGAGGGAGAAGAGGGTTGAAAGGGGGAGGGGAGGGGGAGAAGGGAGGGGGAGAAGGGAGGGGGAGGAAAATATGGCACCATCACAAAAAACACATATATGCCACAAACACACAGAACGACCGGAATTATCTGCGAATAAGGCGTTTTCTTTCTTTTCATTTTTCTTTCTGTCTTTCTTTGGTTTTTCTTTCTTTTTAATTTATCTACTTATTTTGATATCCATCTTTTGTTTTATTTATTACTATTATTGATGATGATGGCATCTGTGTCTCTCGAGAGACAATGGTGTTGCGTCGTGGATCAGTCATAAGTGGAGTTGCAGCGCCTGCTGTGGCTGAAGAGGCTGATCTGTGTCTTGGGTGCCGTCGCAATTCTTTCCCGTCTGCGGCGCCTCCGTTCTTCCCACTGGGCCTCTCTCCTCTGCTCTGCTTGCTTGATGCTGACTTTGATGGTAGACTGCCAGCTGACACGGTCTCAAGCTGCTGTCTCCAGGTCTGCTGGGTTGAGCTGCCTGCCGTCAGGTCGCGCTTGCGTACATCCTTGTAGCGTAGGGCGGGCCGTATTGTGGGTCTGGAGCCTGTAGCGAGCTCGCCATATAGCATGTCCTTTGGGATGCGACCATCGTCCATGCGGCTGACGTAGGCAAGGCAGGGCAGGCGTCTCTGTTTCAGCATGGCGAACATGCTAGGCATCCCTGCCTGGGCCAGAATGTCCTTGCTGGTGATGCGGTCCTGCCAAGTGATGCCTCGGAGTCTTCTGAGGCAGCGCGGGTGGAAGGTGTTCAGTCTGTGTTATTGTCTCAAGTACAGGGTCCATGCTTCGCTTCCGTAGAGAAGAGCGCTCAGCACGCAGGCTTGGTATACTTTCATCTTGACGTTTGACGTTAGCATAGAGTTGTCCTAGACTCTCTTCGCTAGACGGGCCAATCCGCACGTTCAGCTCGGCGTCCAGAGAGCGGTTGCTGGAGATGGTGGAGCCCAGGTAAGTGAAGTCGTCGACCACTTCGAGGATGTGATCGCCGATGGAGATGCGGGGAGTTCTGCTAACATCTTGGCCCATGATGTTTGTTTTTTTCAAGTTGAGAGTTAGGCCGAACTCGGTGCATGCATCAGCGAAACAGGTGATGAGCAATTCTAATGCCTCCTCAGTGTGGACAGTGAGGACGACGTCGTCTGCGAAGAGCATCTCCCTGATGAGGACATCCTGCACCTTCATCTTTGCTCAGAGGCGTGCCAGGTTGAAGGAGGCTTCCGTCGCTCCTAGTGTGGAGGAAGATGCCATCTTCAAAATGTCGGGAGGCGTAGCGCAGCAGCAGGGAGAAGAAGACGGCGAAAAGTGTCACAGCGAGCACGCACCATTGTTTGACAATGCTTTTGATTGGTAAGGAGTCTGACGATGAACCGTCGGATTGGACAGTGCCATTAATGTTGTCATGGGAGGATGTGATCATCTTCAGGAGCTTGGGGGGGGGGGGGGGGGGGGACTTCAAATCCGGTGTAGTGGGATAAGAGGTCTGACCCCCGACCAAGTCGAACGTCTTGGTCAGGTCGATCAAGGCGCTGAACAAGGGTCTTCTCGGCTCGCAGCACTTCTCTTGTAGCTGCCTCAAGGAGAATATCATGTCAACTGCCCTCCTCGCAGGTCTGAAACCGCACTGCACCTCTGGTTACACTTCTTCGGCGAGTAGCTGTTGCCTGTTGAGGACGACTCGGGCGAAGTCTTAGAGAATTATTCTGTGATAGTTATTGCAGTTGCTGCGGTCCCCTTTGTTCTTATACAACGTAATGATGTTTGCCTCGCGCATGTATTGGGGTACGGTCCCTTCCTCCCAACACTGCAGCAGAAGCTCATGGAAGTGACTGGGGAGAGACCTCTCCTTTCTGGCTTTGTTGACTTTGCCAGAATGCCGTCGCTACCTGGAGCTTTACCACAGACTAGCAAGTCGACGGCCTTGCTGAGTTCCTCAATGGTGGGTGGGGTGTCGAGCTCCTCACCTGGCAGGTAGGGGAGTGGTGATCTCAATGGCTGTGTGGGTGACTGGGTTCTCGCTGGAGTACAGCTCCTGACGAAGATGTCAGTGGAGCGATATTAATGGTGCTAGGGCTGAACGCTTTCTTCTTGCCTTCGCACATGGTGCGGATGTTGCCGCAGTTGGCGGAGATTTGGATGCCCTGGCACAGGTTCAGCCACTACTGATTGGCGTATTTAAGGGCGATCCACTGGGAGTTGGTGCGAAGTTTACGGAGTGCGGCTTGCGTCTTCTTTGAGGGCTCTCTCTTGTGAATGAGGAGAGCGACTCGTTTAGCTGTAATGGCAGGCTCCAGTTCCACTATTCCTGCTTCAAACCAGTTAACTGACACAGTTTGCTCTCAAACAGTTACATTCTTATGTAAGTACATGTACGTAAAACTTCAAACTAAAGCAGCTGCTACTGCAGGGCAGGAAAATCTCTCTCTCTCTCTCTCTCTCTCTCTCTCTCTCTCTCTCTCTCTCTCTTTCTCTCTGTCCAAATGAAAAGTTTATAGGCCCATTTAACACATTATTTAGACAGCCCATCTGTTGTCTCAATGATTGGTGTGATGCGCCTGGTGTGTTTTCAAAGCGTGTGTGTGCTTGTCACCTCTCACTTTCAGCCTCCAGCGCTGACTAGGACCACTGCTTGTAGTACTGTGAAAAGGGGAGCAGAATGCGTCAGTATTTCCCTGTCAGTATATAGCCTCTTCTCCAGCAAGCCCTATGTAGTGCCTCCTCGCGGCGACACACGTCAACGACACCCGTGTGTGGATACGCCCTGGTACCCATGAACCAGACGCCCAGCTATGGGTCAAATACCTTCACTGTCTTGTGGATGTCTCGGGAGAGACAAAGGCTAAGTAGTAAACTCTGAAAGAAAATCCGGAATACAGCCGCGAAGATGGTTGGTCGATACACCGTGTCACCTTCCAGCAACTCCATCAGCTGCACTAGCGCCATACTTTACTGGCTTGTCCTTTCCATTGGATCCTGTCAGCAAAGCCGAGAGGGGTATTCTGGCGATTGGGCACCCCAGGATCTCCACATACTTCGCCCAGGCCTGCGCCCAGGAGAGGTCACTCCAGGGCCACTATCCCAATGACAGAAACAACACCATAGACAGCAGTTACGAGTTACAGTCACAGTATAACCCCAGAGAGTATTAGCGTAAGCTTGGATGCAATGGGTTGTTTCCGACAGTGGGAGGGGCCATAACCTTCTACTGGTCAGCTACCATCCGCCTCAAGCTGGGCAGCCCCCAGCCAAAGCGTTGCTGACCCGCCATGATCTGCCTGCTTTAATGGGTGCTTTGAGCTCAGGGGAAAGACCAAAGAGCAGACTGTAAACCTTGTAGCAGGCAATAAAAGAAAAAATGATATTGAAACTACCATTACGGCTGGCAACCTGGACCGGCAGAACGATGTGCCCTAGTCTTTCTGACGACCTCCAGCAAGTTGACCATGCCAGGAAAACATCATTGACCGCGAGCTGAAGAGGTTCAATATTAGCATTGCTGTGCTGCAAGAGACAAGGCTACACTTCAACGGCAGCCTCAGGGAGGACTACACATTCTTTTGGCCAGGATTGGAGCCAGAGGAACACCGACTATATGGCGTCAGATTCGCAGTGCAAAACTCTCCTATCCTCAGTTGAACCACTTTCCAAAGGGAATCCTCTCTCTCTGGCTCATGAGCTCTTCTGGACCACCACACATCCTTAGTGTCTACGCCCACACACTCTGCTCTACAGCCGAGGCTAAGGATGAGTTCTATGCAGAGCTGGAAGCCATGATCAGAGAAGTACCAGCTAAGGAACACCTGTTCTTGCTTGGGCACTTCAACGCCCGGATTAGTGCAAACCACAGCGCCTGGCCACGCTGCATCGGCAATTTCGACATCGACAAGCTCAACGCGAAGGGACAGAGGCTTCTTGAGCTTTGTTCATTCCACGACCTCTGTATCACAAACACTTTCTTCCCCACCAAGCCACACCACAGAGTGTCTTGGAGGCACGGTAAATCCCGTCACTGGCATCAGCTGGACTCTGTGATCACCTTGCTAAACCATGTGCTCATCACCCGTAGCTACCACAGTGCTGACTGTGACACTTACCACTCCCTGGTTGGCCGCAAGTCGCGTCTTTGGCCAAGCGAATCCACCGCTCCAAGCAGAAGGGACGTTCTCGAATCAACACAGCCATGACGTCAGTGCCTGAACTGCGCGAACGCTTCACCAGAGCCATTGACAAAGCCCTCGAGGACTGCCCGACAGACAGCTTCAGTTTCAGTTTCATCAAGGAGGCGTCACTGCGTGCGGACTAGTCCATATACGCTAGGCCACATCCACTAAGTTTTGAGACCACACTACGCATGATTTTAAGCTGATGGATAAATGAATTAACAACTAAGATGAGAGAATTGAAGAAGGTCTCGTGGCTACGACTTAGCAGATGTCTGACCTACGCATTAGCCCAATGTGCTGGTCAGACCTTGAGTGCCTAGATAACATTAGTTGTCTTTCGTTTTTTGTTTGTTTTTTTTTTGGTATATGTTCGTATGCGCATGTGTGTGTGTGTGTGTGTGTGTGGATGTGTGTGTGTGTGTGTGTGTGTGTGTGTGTGTGTGTGTGTGTGTGTGTGTGTGTGTGTGTGCACATGCATGTGTGCCTGCTTGTGTGTGTATGTGCACACGCACATTTGTGCGTGTGTGTGTGTATGTGTGTGTGTGTGTGTGTGTGTGTGTGTGTGTGTGTGTGTGTGTGTGTGTGCCTGCATGTATGTGCTAGTGTTTGTGCATGTGCGTGTGCATGTGTGTATGTGCGTGTGTGTGTGTGTGTGTGTGTGTGTGTGTGTGTGTGTGTGTGTGTGTGTGTGTGTGAATTGTGGGTTTGTGTGAGCACACACACTCACTCTCTCTCTCACTCACACACTCACACACCAACGCTTGCACACTCACGTCCATGGACTCTTTAATTAAGACGCTGGCATCACCCCACTGATGAACATATACCAACGTGCACACGTCGACAGTATGCGCTGGGGGCTCTGAGAGATTCAAAGTCTTATCTCAGTTGACATGTCTTCTAAGTTCTGGAGCGATGGCGATTTGGTAGAGCTGTTTCAAGTGATCTGGATACTTCTCCCATTTCTCGGTTTCTTTGAGTTCTGCTAACTTGCACACAAGCTGTATACTGTCTTCTGCCTGTCCCATCCATGATTTTCCACGTCCTAACCGAGTGCCTTTTGCTTCATTGATTTCCGCATGAAGTGGGTTTGGGGAATTTTCAAGTGCTCTGAAATATGCCTTCTCCTGTCCTAGTGTGTATCTTGTCTGCATTGAAGGAAGGTCGAGAAGGTATCGCATAGCTTCAACTGGTGTGTCCTTCGTGGTTCCCAGGATCAATTGCATTGCTTCATTTTGAATTCTTTCTAATTTGAGAAGGTTGCTGTTGGACAGTGTTGTAAGCCCTAATGCATAATCAATCACACTGAGTACATGTGCGTGATACAGCCGGTAGAGATGGCGCTGTTCAATGCCTTTAGCTGCCATTGCTTTCATGGCAGACAGGCCTTTTTTGCATTTAAGAACAATATTCTCAACATGTTCTCTAAAGGTTAGCATTCTGTCAAAGCCTACACCCAAATAGGGTAGGTTGTTAATTGATTCAATTGGTATTCCATTGAAGGAAACTGGTAAGGGTACTTGTCCTGATGTCTCATGTTGAGAGTGCAGACTAATGTCTGGGCTTTTGTAGGGTTGATGGACGGTCCAGTTTCTTGATACCACAGAGCAATATTGTTCAACTGTTGCTGAACTGCTTTCGTTCTTTTTTGAGCATTCTTTGATGTTTTGTAGATCAGACCGTCAACACTCGAGCAGTTCCGTTTCTGTTGAAGTCTGTATAGCCTTTAGTGTAAACATTGTACACAACAGGGGAGTGAGGAGAACCTTGAGGTGATCCCATAGAAAGTGTATGAGGTTCAGAAGTCCAATCTCCAAATCGTAGGATGATGGTTCGCTCCTGAAGTGCTGCTGCTATCCATTGTGTAAGTGTCTTGCTGACATCAAAGTCAAGGAGTAGTTCCACAAGAAGCGAGAACTGGACTTTGTTGTATGCGTCTTCCAGGTCTATTGCAACAGCTAGTGTTTCTTCCTTTCTTTGGAATCCTGCGTATACTTCATAGGCAAAAGCAGGCGCATTTTCCCATATACTTTTACCTGTTCTGTAGCCTCCTTGATTTGTTGGGAGGATTTGTCGACTTTTAAGATCTCTTGCGAGATTTCTTGCTATGATTCGTTCCATGAACTTTCCTGCTATATTTTGCATAGTGAGTATGTATGACGGATCGTTTCCCGTCCAGTCACAAATTTTCATGCAACCGTACTAACCGGAAGGTAGTCGTCCGGAAGCCGATTGAAAAGTTTACCTGACTGCTGCTCACCTGTGCACTGTTAAAGGCCGGGTGAGCTGAACCGGTTAGGCAGTCTCTGCAGTGATTCCGGCAACGCAACTATTCAGAAGGCCGAAGAGGGACTCCATCCGTTTTTTGTGGCAGTCAGGTATTTATCACCACAATGTTTATTAGCAAACCGAAACCGTATTCCCGTTTAGCAGCGACTGAAACTTCCTCAGCGCACTTGTGAAGGATTTGTTTAGAAAAGGAAAGCATTTGCTGGGTTCTGTTATCCTGTGACTTGATAGGGTAGCAAAACGAAATGCTGTCGGAAAACATAGATGAAGGGAGTGTTAAAGGAAGTGGTCTTCAAAAAAAAAAGTTTATTCTGTGACTTAACTAGTTATGAACTTCATGATGAAAAAAGATGTCTATTACAATGTGGTTTGCAAGAAGAGGGAAAGTTTTGATGCTATGGATAATAAGCTCCCAGAGTGAGTGACATATATATGGTTTTGATTTTTGATGTGGATGAGTATTTAACTCACTCTTGATATGAATATTGAATAGTTGTGTGTGGGTAAACAAGAATGTGTAGAAATCTTTCCCTTACATATATTAAAATAGATGAATCGTTTGAAAAAAGAAACCTTTTAAATTCTGGTGATCATATGAAATGAAATGAACATTCTTGTCGTGTTACAAGAAAAGAAATGAACATTTTGTGATGACATTTATAGTTTGATGAAAAGTAATCATTAATTGTGTGTAATGAATTGTATTCATGGTTTATTGAAGAGGGTCTAGGTGGAAATCCTTTCCCCGATTTGGAAAACTAGATTCTGAAAGGTTTATATGGAAGTCCTTTCCTGTGTAGTCTTGTGATTCCGGAAAAGGGAATGTTGTAGTGTTGAAGAAAGAATATGCTGATGTTTGTCTCAAGTTCTAGTGAAATAGGATGTGGCTAATGAATATGAATGTAATCGTCATTGTAATAAATAGTAGCCATGATAATCAAGGTAGTTAATCAGTTTCCCCCAGGTAGAAGTGTTCCCTGGACTGAGGGGGACTGGCTGCCATTGTCTGAGGGTCAGGGCCGTAGCTGTGTCTACCCCCCTTGTTCTCCGCCCTGTGTCGGTGTTGAGAGGCCAGCCTGAGTGCCGACAACCACCCTGCCTCCACTGCACTCGGGACCGACTACCCGCTGAGCCAGTTGGGCTGGAGACACCGCTGCTGCCAAGCCAGAACGCCGCTCCCGAGTTTTTGAACCAGCGATCTGTTGGCTAGGCCGTCGCTGCGTTCTGTGTTTGTGTGTGAACCACAGCTCCTGTGTGAGACTGTCACCTTGCCGCCGGCAGAGACGACGTGAGTGTGGTAGAGATTTTTGAGCCACAGCTCTGAAGTTCTTTAAGTCCTGTGTCGGACTTGACGCTGTAGTCGTCGTCTTCAACATCTTCGACGTTTTTGTCGTCTGCGTCGTCTTCGTCCTCTTCATCGTCTCGTCGTCTTCATCGTCTCGTCGTCGTCATCGTCTACGTCGACGTTGGAACCAGCAGTGCTAATAAATGGCCTATTATATATGGATATATTTTGTGTCGTGCGCCCTGTTTGGCATACCTGAAGTAGTAATATATATATATATATATATATATATATAGTTCTGTGTGTACGCCTTGTGGTTGGCGTGCCGACCTATTGATGTTCTTGCATTTATTATATCATATGTTTGTCTGATGGCTCAGGCAGCAAAAAACACAAAAAGTGTTGTTCTGTTGCCTGGATGTCAATGTTCGGGTGAGTGGGTGTGTGTATGTGAATTGGAAAAGTCGTGCATGCATCCATAATTTCTGTGTGAGAGTCGGACAGTCAGATACCTGCACACCACCCATTCCATCCGTAACAGTATGTCGTAGCCATTTAGCCGATGATGAACTTTTCCTGGTTTTGGTCAAGCTTTCAGGTAGCTGTGTGCCCAGTCTTCTGGGACATAGCCTTTATCGAAACTCTCCTGGTAGAGACTGAAGAGTTGGGCTCTCTCCTCTTCTGAGTGCTGTTTGATATCTGCATACCGTACTTTGTCTAGACTTGGAGCACTATCCTTAGTGCATCTAGCTGTTGCATTGTCCAGTTCAGATGCTGTAATTTCAACATCAATGCCAGTCTGAGCTAGGTGTTGGCTTAACTTGGTCAAATATTTCTTCTTTTCCTCCAAATTTCTTTGATCACTCTGGTCTATGAACCATTTAAGTATAGCAAACCCTTTCTCCAAATCTGTCTTGAGTTTTGTGATCACATCAGCGTCTAAAATATCTCGGGTTGCGTTTGTTTTGTGTTTTCCTTTCATGCGACTGTAAAAGTGCCAGAACTGAGTCGGTGTTGTGCCATGATTAAGTGACAGACAAATTGTTGCCACTTGGTTTCTTTGGCTTCTTCAGCTACTCTTTCGAATTGTTCAGTTTTCTGATTCATGTCTGTTTTAATAGCTAGATCAGGGCAAGGTTTTCTTCTTTCTCTTTACCAAATTTTCACAGCCTTGCGTTTCTTTCCAGGCTGTTTCCGTGTCTATATTCCCCAAAGGGGTTGAACGATTTGTTTGGTTGTAGCATTGTTTCTTTTGCATCTTCTACTCCTTAACGTTCCTATGATATCCCCATCATTGCTGTTATATTGGAAAGGGTACTTTTGTTTTGTTTGTGTAACTGTTGATAGTTTCTGTAAACTGAACACAACAGGAAAATGGTCACTTCCATGATGTAAAAGTGCTTCCGCACTCACGCCTGCTGTGAATTTTGGTCCAGTGACTGCAAAGTCAATGACACTGTCAGTGTCACTCTGCCTCCCTGTATGTGTTGGGGATGATGATGTCAGTGCACTAAGAAGTACTTCATCCAGCATAACTTCCAGCACGATTTCTTGAGGATTGGTACGATGTTGATCCCACAATTTTGAGCGTGCGTTAAGATCTCAACATAGTATAACAGAGTCTCAAAATTCTTGTTCTATTTCATCCTGAAGGTCCAATCCGTTTTTGATGTGTGGGTACCTGGATGTATGTATGCATTGATGAGTACAAGGCTTTTCTGATTACCATCCAGTCTTTCTAGTCTCGCACCCATACCTTCACGTGTGCTACTACATAATTTTTCCAAGACTATCCTGCACAGTTTGTTTTAAAAGTTGCTTTTTATTATCATAGCTAGTCCTCGTCCATCATGCTTTTGAAAGACTATGAAGTCATCCAATTGTAGTGGTCTGTGGGCGGCACTTCTAGTTTCTTGTAGACACAGAACATCAAAGTCACATGCTAGTTTTTCAATTGTTGAGATCCTCTTTCTGGCACTGCAGCAGTTCCAAGTACAAATCCTGAAATATTTCTTGGATAGTCTTTCCGCTTTTGTTATATTCCTACCTAACATTCTTCTTCTCCACCTCTTTTGCTGCGCTGCCTATTGTCTTGAGTGGATCCAGTTTTAAGTCCCAAAGCCTGCACCCGAAGATCCCCAAGGTGCAAGCGAGACAAAGTATTTTGAGAACCCATAAGAAGGTATTCTTGTGTTGAGGGGTCATGAGCGGTCGCCCTGACAGAGCCTCGTATCAGTGAAGGGCAATGGATGTCCATACATGCAGGGAACGCCTGCACATATGAAGTCCGTCAGCCTGGTGTCGCCCTAGGGCCAGACTGCATATGGTTCGAGACTGTTTAACCCAACAGCCATTCATCCCCTCGGTACTCTATGAAAGCTTAGGATTGGGGGAGATCGACTCGAACTGCGCAAACGATTCGCCAGGGCCATTGGCACGGCCCTAGAGGACTGCCCGACAGACAGCACTTCATTACGGCGAAACCACATCCGGATGCCACCTACGAATCCGCCTCGGACACCTATGGAAAGAGAATAAGAAAGAATGAAGACTCTTCTTCTTCTGCTGCTGATTATGATGATTATTATAATCCGAAATTTGGAGGGGATCAGGATCGGTTGATTTAAAATGATACAGAAAGACCACCCACCCACCCACCCCTGCCACCACCCTCCCCCTTGCCTTTTATTCTTGTGATAAATACTTTTGACAATTTAGGGGAAAAAAGACCAAAATAGGTTGAACAATAATGATAATACCAAAAGTAAATTAAAGTGGAATTTTGATTTTAAAAAAAGTATTCAATACTTCAACCGGTTCTGCATACACCAACACTCAGCTGGGCTTGCTTGACCAGTCAGACGGCAGTTGGGGAGTACGGGTATCTGGCTCTAATTCACCTCACACACAGCTACAGTTGGGGAGTACGGGTATCTGGCTCTAATTCACCTCACACACAGCTACAGTTGGGGAGTACGGGTATCTGGCTCTAATTCATCTCACACAGCTACAGTTGGGGAGTACGGGTATCTGGCTCTAATTCACCTCACACACAGCTACAGTTGTGGAGTTTGGGTATCTGGCTCTAATTCACCCCACACACAGCTACAGTTGTGGAGTACGGGTATCTGGCTCTAATTCACCTCTCACACAGCTACAGTTGGGGAGTACGGGTATCTGGCTCTAATTCAGCTCACACACAGCTAAAGTTGTGGAGTACGGGTATCTGGCTCCAATTCAGCTCACACACAGCTACAGTTGGGGAGAACGGGTATCTGGCTCTAATTCAGCTCACACACAGCTGGGCCAGAGCTACAGTTGGGGAGTACGGGTATCTGGCTCTAATTCACCTCACACACAGCTATGCCAGAACTACATTTGGGGAGTACGGGTATCTGGCTCTAATTCACCTCACACACAACTACAGTTGGGAAGTACGGGTATCTGGCTCTAATTCACCTCTCACACAGCTACAGTTGGGGAGTACGGGTATCTGGCTCTAATTCACCTCTCACACAGCTACAGTTGTGGAGTACGGGTATCTGGCTCTAATTCATCTCACACATGGCTACAGTTGGGGAGTACGGGTATCTGGCTCTAATTCACCTCACACACAGCTACAGTTGTGGAGTTTGGGTATCTGGCTCTAATTCAGCTCACACACAGCTACAGTTGTGGAGTATGGGTATCTGGCTTTAATTCAGCTCACACACAGCTACGGTTGGGGAGTATGGGTATCTGGCTCTAATTCACCTCACACACAGCTACAGTTGGGGAGTATGGATATTTGGCTCTAATTCACCTCACACAGAGCTGGGCCGGACCTACAGTTGGGGAGTACGGGTATCTGGCTCTAATTCACCTCACTCAGAGCTGGGCCGGAGCTACAGTTGGGGGTACGGGTATCTGGCTCTAATTCACCTCACACACAGCTGGGCCGGAGCTACATTTGGGGAGTACGGGTATCTGGCTCTAATTCACCTCACACACAGCTGGGCCAGAGCCAAGGGTTGCCGATCGGTGTGTGTCCCTCACACATACATACATACATACATACATACATACATACGTACATACACACATACATACATACACACATACATACATATCAATTAGTTTAATGCATCAACTTGTCAAATCAACAACACATATTGCAGGCGTATCGATCCAGGCGCCTTGTATTGCTGGGCTGACTTTGTTTTCGAGGACAGCAACCACGGATGGACGGCAGACAGCAAATTCAAGCACAGCGACGTGAAGGTACAGCCGCTCTGGTCGCCATTGTCTGACGTCACATACATACATACATACATACATACATACATACATACATACATACATACATACATACATACATACATACACACGTACACACATACATACATACATACATACATACATACATACATACATACATACATATATACACCATACATACATACATACATACATACATACATACATACATACATACATACATACATACATACATGGATAGTAAATTAGGAGGAGGAAGCGTGATTTAGAAGTAGCATCATCAGTTTCGTCTATTTCGTTCAATGCAAGAGGACTTTTGTGCTTAAACTGGCATCTTTTCATCAGTATTTTCGATAATTTGTTCCACAAACCACCGCCAGAGATGTTTGACAGGCTAAGCTTTACATTGATTATTTTCTGCTTTGCGAAACAATGTACATGATTACATCTATGATGGATGGCTTTGAATGTGTGTCTACTTACATTTCCATTCATAACATTGTGCATGCATACTGACTGGTTGAAGAGGAGTCCATTGTGAAAAGACAGACAGACAGACAGACAGACAGACAGACAGACAGGCAGACAGGCAGATGTGCCCATTCTGAGGGACATGACAAAAGCACACAAAGTTAATGTGTTCCGACAGCCCCGATTCGAGTTACCATGATTCAAACAATTGTGATTCGGGTAGTCATGATTCGGATAACTGCAATGCGGCGATCCTACTGGTTTGACGTGCAAGCAGTTGAATCGCTACTGCGTGACATTTTTTGCCATGGGTCGTAAAAATTATGCAGTATTTCAGTCCGTAAGATTCGAAGTAATTGGGCGCCAGGTATTCAGAGGTATTAAACATCCAGTTTGTTTTTTTTTTTTTTTTTTTTTTTTTTTTTTTCTTTTTTTTTTTTTTTTGGAGATCAGAATTTTCAACTGTTTCCTACCAAGAGGAAGAGCAGTTGACGGGAATCTTTTTTCTTTACTTTGTATTGCTAATTTCTATTATTAATGGACATAAGTTACGCATGCATTAATATGAGCTCGCTCTCTCTCTCTCTCTCTCTCTCTCTCTCTCTCTCTCTCTCTCTCTCTCTAAGAGTGTTCATCGTCGTCGGTGTGTCTTGACTGTCTTCCTTTCTGTTCACTTTGACTTTCTGTCGGCGGAGGTCTTCATTCTTCAGTACGGCGTTTTCTTCAGTAACAAGTTGAACCTATAGTGGTGTGGGTTCGTGTCTTGGAAGGTCGAGTTCTCTCTTGTTTCCATCAAAGGCAAGGGATGTTCTGTGTTGTGGCTGCGCTCGCGTCAGCACCATGTACATTGGTTTTCTTCGGCTTCATGGTTGCCGTTTCGCTCACTTCCACTTTTCGTTCGCCTGGTGTTCCCAGCTGTAGCCGTTCGCTGTGATTCTCCGTGGCCAAGTTTTATTTTCGTTAAATCATTCATTCGTCATCTTGTTAGTTTGTATTCTATGTACCTATTATAATTTGATTCCCTTTTTCATCATCTCTCCTTTTTTTTTTTCCTTCTTTTCTTTTCTTTCTTTCTTTTTTTTTTTTCCGCATGCACATGTCCCCAATATATGACACATCATTAGGTTCATGCATTACTCTCTCTCTCTCTCTCTCTCTCTCTCTCTCTCTCTCTCTCTCTCTCTCTCTCTTTGTTTTCGTTTTGTTTTATTTTGTTTTGTTTCTTTATTCTTGAATATTCAACTTGCGGTTTTTCATATATTTCGTAAAATTAGTTCAGTCTCAAATATCAGTTCCAGATTTTTACACTTGCCATATTTAAACTTTGAAATAGAAAGTTTTGCAATTAATAGAACTATGTTCACTTGTTTTCTTGATTTATCTGTGAATACATCCGTTTTGGTAACGCCAAACAGAGCTGTTGTTACATTCATAGGGATCTGTATGTTGTAGCGTGTGAGAATATACTGTTTTACTTGGTTCCAGAATGTGGATAACTTAGGGCAGGAATAGAAGGCATGCTCAATGTAATCTATTTCTTTGCACCAGTGGCATTTATTTGTTTCCACTACACCCATTTTTTGTAACAATATGTTGGTGGGGTAAATGTTGTGAAGGAATTTAAAATGAAGGAGTCTCAGTCTAGATTCCTTTGTACATTCATAGGCTACGTTAAAGTAGTCTTCAATGTTGATGTTTAATTTACGCTTCCAAAAGTGTGTCGCGCATATTTCATGGTTTTGCTTTAGGGCAAAAACCTTTCTGATTTGTTTATTTGATAGAGCTGTGAGGTTTCCTTCGTCTGTTGCAACATCAGTAGGGGGTTCGTCTTTGTGATCAATGTTAGCAAGTTGTTGCTTCCATGTGGATGGGATTGCGTTTGCCAGCGCATTGTATTCGAATGGAAGGTTTGGGGAAGTGCCTAGTTTTTCTTCTATTTCTCTAAAGGTCATTATACGTCCATTTCGCCAAAGATCTTGAACGAGAAGGATACCTGCTTTATACCATTTTTTAAACTGCAATGTATTTCCTTTGTATTTTATATTTCGGTTGTTCCACAGAGGTTCTGTTTTAACATTCTCTATTGGTCGGTCTTTGTTAAAGGTGGTGACTGCAATTATTACGTCTTTCCAAAAGACTGAGGTAACTTTTTCTAATCCTTGAATTTCTTTAGGATCAACATTACAGTTAAAAACGCAGTAGCTGTTCTGGAAAGGTGACATATTATTTCGCGCGAGGATGCTCCAGTGAGCTTTGGTTTGTTTGAGGAGTCTTGCTGCCCATTTGACTAGGAGCATTTGTTGGTGATGTTCGATGTTAATCATACTTAGGCCGCCTTTTTCCTTTTCTAGGCTAAGGACACCTCTTTTTATCTTTTCAAATGCTTTTTTATTGTTGAACTTTTTTTTCCATAGGAACCTATAAATCAGTGAATTAATAGTGTGGAGGGTTTGTTTTGGTATGGATGCTGCTTGCAATACGTGTGAGAATTGTGACAGCAGAAATGTTTTAGTAAGAATAACTTTACCATGAGGGATGGGTTTCTGTTTTCCCATTGCTTGATGATTTTGGTAATCTTATCTACTCTGGCTTTCCAGTTTTCTTCGATCTCAGAGATTTCTTTGTCTGCCGAGAAGTAAATGCCTAAAACTTTGAGTTTACCAGATTTCATAGGAATATTATTAACAGTGCCCGTTTCACACTTACGTGATCCTAACCATATACCTTCTGACTTACTTTTATTTAGCTTTAGGCCGGAGAAATCCTCGAATTTTACAACTATGTTTGTGGCTTCCTGAATATCTTGTTCATCTTTAAGGGTCAGTGTTGTATCATCCGCAAATTGTTTTATTTTAGTACAGCTGGACGCGTTTCTTTCGTCAGGGTTTTGTGTTAACTTAATTCCTTGGATATCTTTACTGTTCCTTATTCGGATAGCTAGTGTTTCAACAGTTATCACAAAGAGGAGAGGACTTAGTGGGCAACCTTGCCTAATGCCTCTTTCTGTTGGGAACCAGTCAGATAACCAGCCACCATTGTGAATACAGCTTTGTGTGTTTTCCATAACGGTTAAAACAGATTTTTTAAATCGTGGGCCGAAATTGAACAAATCAAGCGTTTCTAGGATACAGTCTTTAGACAGGGTGTCGAACGCTTTAGAGAAGTCTAGTGCAAGTAGGGCCCCTGGTTGGTTCGTTCTGTTGAGGTATGTAGTGAGATCATCAAAGAATCTCAAATGGATGGCTATGTTTCTGCCTTTTATAAATCCTACTTGGTCTTCGCTAACGATTGATGTTATTATGTTCTGCAGTCTCAAGGCTAGTGCCTTTGTGAATATTTTGTAGTCTGTATTTGTGAGTGTAATTGGCCTGTAATTAGCGAGGTTATGTTTGTCTAGATCGTTGCCTTTGTGTATTAATGTTATGATTCCTTTTTTCATAGAAAAGGATAGTTCACCTTGCTCAAGTGAAGCGGTAATACAATTCAGTAAGTGTTGTCTTAATTTATCCAGAATTTCTTATAGAAGAGTGGTGTGAGACCATCACTCCCTGGTGCAGACTCATTTTTTAAATGATTAAGGGCTTGCGTGAGCTCGTCTGGTGTAATTTCTTTGTCGCAGAATTTTTTTTCTTCATCTGTGAGTGTGGGGAAGGCATCATCAGCTAGGAAATCGTCTTTTATCGTCTCTCCATGTTTAAGTAGTGTGTCTTTTTTATATAGCTGTGTGTAGTATTGCTTAATTTCATCTAGTATTGTTTGGGGATTGTCTGTTAATGACTGATTTACACACAGTGATGCAATAGTGTTTGCTGCTCCTTGTGTCTTTTCTAAGCGCAGAAAATATTTAGTGTTCTTCTCACCCTCTTCGATCCATTTGACTCTTGATCGAATTTGAGCGCCGCGTGCGTCTTTTAATTCTTGCAGTTCTATTTCTTTTTTAAGTTGATGTGCTTTTGTTGCTAGGCCTTTATCCATGGGGTTGTACGACAGTTTTTGTTCAATTTCTTCCAGTTGTTTGACTTTGGTTTGTTTCTGCTGAGGCCAAATTTTAGTGCCCTTTGAAAAGTTTATACAGAATGATTTATACCTTACTTTAAACATTTCCCATGCCTTTTGTGGGTCTTCCTTGTCATACTGAATAAAGTGGGCATCAATGAAGTCAGTCGTTTCATTGAGAAACTCTTCCTTTGACAGCAATGAGCTGTTAAATTTCCAGTATCCTGGACCTCTTTGGAATTTATTCGTATTATATTCAACTTTCACAAGTTTGTGGTCTGAGTGTGGGAATATTTCAATGTTTGTTCCTCGTATGGATGTGTATGAAAAAGCATCACAAAATATGTAATCAATTCTTCTTGCAATAAACGGGGTAGATTTGGACCAAGTGTAATCTCTGGCATCAGGATGGAATGTTCGCCATGTATCTTTTAAGTCATAGGATGTTAATAAATCCGAAAGAGCTTCTCTTTCTTGTAGTGGGTGAGATTTTCCTGAAATGTTGTCAATGGGGTGTACTGCTGTATTAAAATCTCCCATGACCCAAAGATGATCATAGTCTTGTCCTTGTAGTATTCTATTAAGCTGATTTAGAAATGTTAGTTTATCACTTGTTGAGTTAGGGGCATAGCAGTTAGCTATGACATTAGTTTTATTTTCTAATACAACCTTTATTAACAGTATTCGATCTGTTGCTTGGATGAGTTCTGTTTTCATTTGTTTATCATTTATGAGAATGATGAGTCCATTACTTCTGTTTGTGCCTGGACTGTAATAGGCGTTTCCTGTCCATTGTGCATTGATTTCTTGTATAATATCTTTTGTTGCGTATGTTTCTTGTAGACATAAGATGTCTATGTTTTGTTTCCTCATGAAATCAAATGTTGTTCTTCTTTTTAGCTTATTTCTAAAGCCACGTACATTAAGTGTACCAAAACATATGCTGTTATTCTTCATAGGAAAAGGCATTAATAAATCAGAATACCATAATCGTTAGTCCGTTACTCAAAACTGTAGGTCGAAAGGGTGAGGTCAGTCCGTCTGCCGTGTGCACACATCAGGTTCCGCTTTCGTCTGCTAGCCCTGACTCTTCACTTTCCCCCTGTTGACGCTCAGGCATCTTTGTTGGGCGTTTCGCTTCGAGCTCGTCCGTAGGCGATTCGCTTCTCTCTCTTTTTTCCTTTCTTCCTGATGCGCCACTCTCCGCAGTGCCGCGTGGCGTGGTGTTGTCTGCTTTCTCCCCCTCTTTTCGTGTGCTGTGTTCCGTGTTAGGTCTACCGAAACACGCCGGCCCCGCCTTGTGCGGCTGCGGTGGTACCGTTAGGCCTACGTTTGTATTCCCCACCACCTCCGTGCGGGTGTGTTGTCCGGCGGGTACTTCGGCACTGGCCTGGTCGCTCGGTTCATTTGCTTCTGGCATATCTTTCGGACAGTCAATTCTCTTGTGCCCTGGCTGTAGGCAGTTTTTACAGACAACCTGATTTTCACAGTTCGCTGCCACGTGGTTCTCTTGCAGGCACTTGCCACATCTGAGTTTTTGTTTCATCTCCCTATAGAAGATGCCTGCAGTGAACACACCAACTTTTAAAACTGGCAGCAGAGGTGTGCGTGGTAGTGTAATGTACACAAATCTGCGGCCAGTTTCGAACTGTGTCAACTGTCCCCCTGGGGTTCGTGCCAGTTCGTTTCGCACTGCACAGCGTAGCTCCACACCAATTTTTTTAAGCGCGTCTTCAATGTCTTTGTTTTGGATGTGCAGTGGAACATTATCCACCCACAGTTTCGTGGAAGGTTTCTCCTCCCCCTGTCCTCTAACACTGAAGGGGTTCGTGTCTAATAGAGCCACTCGTGCCCCCCTGAAAAGAAAACCTTCCAACAATAGTGTGTCTCTGTCTTTCTTTTGTTTGGGATAAATTTGCCACAGTCCTCTAATTCGCTGTGCTCCCCGAATCGTTCCCCTTCCTGACACCGCTTCTGCTGCTACACAGATGTCGTAGGTTGTTATCAGTGCACATACCGTACTGTCGCCGTTCTGATGGTTGATGGTAGTAGTTCGTAGGATTAGTTGGTTTGTTAGCTCGGATGAGTCATTGGTTAACGTTCACGTGTGTGTGTGTGTGTGTGTGTGTGTGTGTGTGTGTGTGAGTGTGTGTGTGTGTGTGTGTGTGTGTGTGTGTGTGTGTGTGTGTGTGTGTGTTTGTGTGTGTGTCTCCAAATGTATTTACTCAGCTCTGTTTGATTTTTGTATTTTTCATTTTTGAATGACTGTTTGTGGTTTGAGTATCTGGTTTTGAAAGTGTTTTCAGTAATCCCTATAATAAAAATATTTTTAACAGATGTTGCTCCCCAAGGGGTTGAGCACCTTCAGATTTTTTAAGGACTCTTTTATATTGTTCATAATAATCGCTCCTCACGTTGAGCACTGTGGTCTGACAAAATCTAAAATGGAGAAAATCAACTTTAGGCAATCTACTAAAAACATACCATTTTCAAACCCACAAACTTACACTAAAAAACTGATAGAACAAACCGAGAAATTTGTGCGCAACATGAGATGGAAGGCGTTCTTCTTCCTAAACCCAAATGCAAAGAATGAAGACAAAAATACATATGGCTTCAAATCATGGCGATCACCTCCGACAATAGATGAAATGAAACCTTTTGAACACAAAATGAAGGGACTGATAGCAAATATTAAATTCAAAAAATCAAATAACAACTTTCAAACATCACTAGCAAATGATATAAAACAAATCCAAAATGATAAAAAGATATTCGTAAAGGCTGACAAAACTAGCAATTTTTACAAAATGGAACCAAACGAATACTCTCAACTCTTAAACAAAAACATCCAGAAAAACTACAAGAAAGCTGATAAAACTACACATAGCAACATCCGCAAAAAAGAAAAAGAGCTTGCACACCGCATGGAGTTAAGTGATAGGGTAGAGGCAACAGCAACAAAAGAAGCCTTCATAACACTTAAAGACCACAAGCCTAACTTCCAAAACAACCCAACATGTAGACTAATAAACCCATCTAAATCCGAACTGGGCAAAATAAGCACGAGAATTTTGGAAAAGGCTATAGAAGATATAAAATCAAACACCGAATACAACCTTTGGAAAAACAGCTATGAAGTCATACAATGGTTTAAGAAACTCAACAAACAGAGAAATACAGTGTTCATTACATTTGACATAGTAGACTTCTATCCATCCATAGATGAAGAACTACTCAACAAAGCTTTGAAATCTGCCAACAAATACACAAATATAACAGAGTCAGAAATGGAGATTATTTTCCACACCAAAAAAACCTTACTCCATAGCAGAAATGAAACTTGGATGAAAAAAACGAGCAAAAACTCCACATTTGATGTAACCATGGGATCGTATGATGGTGCCGAAACATGTGAACTAGTCGGACTATTCATGCTATCCAACATCCAAAAACAACTTGGAAAACAGGCCGGTTTATACAGAGATGATGGCCTCGCTGCATTAAACAATAATCCAAGAACCATTGAAAACAAGAAAAAAGAATTATGTAAAATCTTTAAAAACCACAACTTAAAAATCACAATAGAAGCAAACAAAAAAGTAGTGAATTACCTAGACATAACATTAGACCTCAATGACCATGTGTACAAACCATACAAAAAACCCAATGACATACCAATCTACGTAAACATCAAAAGCAACCACCCACCATCTATACTAAAAACAATACCCAATGGTATAAACAAGAGACTATCCAACCTGTCATGCAATGAAAACGCATTCAATGATGCAGCAACAGAATATCAAGAAGCATTACAAAAAAGTGGTTACAATTACAAACTACAATACAGTCCAGACAACAACACGAACAGAAATAAGAAAAATAGGAAAATAAAGATCATATGGTACAACCCACCATACGATGGACAAGTAAAAACAAATGTAGGAAAAGAATTCTTTAAAATCTTGGCAACATCATTCCCAAAAGAACACTAATTGTCCAAAATATTCAACAAAAACACCATTAAACTATCAAGAATTCTTTAAAATCTTGGCAACATCATTCCCAAAAGAACACAAATTGTCCAAAATATTCAACAAAAACACCATTAAACTATCATACTCATGTATGCCTAACCTCAAAAACATAATTGATTCATCTAACAAAAAGAAAAGCAACACAAAAGAGAAGGGTGCTGAAAGGACATCTTGCAACTGCACTAAAAAAGAACAGTGCCCCCTAAGCAATAAATGTCTTCACAGCAACATTGTATACCAAGCTACGGTAACATCAGAAAATGAAAAAGAAACATATATAGGGATTACTGAAAACACTTTCAAACCCAGATACGCAAACCACAAACAGTCATTCAAAAATGAAAAATACAAAAATCAAACAGAGCTGAGTAAATACATTTGGAGACTCAAAGATAAAAAATAGACTACAACATATCATGGAAAATCATTAAAAAAAAAAAAAAGCAACACCATACAACAATATTTCAAAAAGATGCAATCCATGCTCCACAGAGAAATGGTTAATATTATGCAAACCACACTTAGCAACTCTGAACACAAAAGTAGAAATTCTAAACAATTGCAGGCACAAGTGGAAATCTTTGCTAGCACATTCCATCTGAACAGGCCCCAATAAGAACCACAGGCCGCACATGCAGCAAATGAGATCCGCCTGCACACACAGAGTTGAAATCAAGTCCCGCACGCCATAAAAGATCGTTGGCGTGCCCCAAAAGACATCCTGAAGATAGCAAGGCTTGAAACAAGCTTGTAGATTTTAATACTTCATTTTTAAAAATATTTTTAACAGATGTTGCTCCCCAAGGGGTTGAGCACCTTCAAATTTTTTTAAGGACACTTTTATATTGTTCATAATATATATATATTGGAAAACAAGTCGGACTCTACAGAGATGACGGCCTCGCTGCGCTGAGCGACAGCCCTAGAAACATTGAAAATAAGAAAAAAGAACTGTGTAAAATCTTCCAAAACCAAAATCTAAAAATCACTATTGAAGCAAATAAAAAGATAGTGAACTACCTAGATATAACGTTAGACCTCAACCAGCACATATATAAACCATACAAAAAACCAAATGACATACCTGTCTATGTAAATATCAAAAGTAACCATCCACCTTCCATACTAAAAACAATACCCAGAGGCATAAATAAGAGATTATCTAACCTGTCATGTAATGAAACAGCATTCAATAACGCTGCAGCTGAATATCAAGAAGCGTTACACAAAAGTGGCTACAACTACAAACTACAATATGATCCAGATAATGACATGAGCAGACACAAGAAGAACAGGAAAAGGAAGATCATATGGTTCAACCCCCCATATGACGGAAGAGTAAAAACAAATATAGGGAAAGAATTCTTTAGAATCCTAACATCATCATTTCCAAAAGAGCACAAATTATCCAAGATATTTAACAAAAGTAACATCAAATTATCATACTCATGTATGCCCAACCTTAAAAACATCATTGATTCAACCAACAAAATGAAAAGCAGTATAGAGAAAAACGAGGGTGACGAAAGGAAATCTTGCAACTGCATCAAGAAAGAACAGTGCCCTCTGAGCAACAAATGCCTCTACAACAACATTGTGTACCAAGCCACTGTAACATCAGAGAACGCAGAAGAAACATATATAGGTATTACTGAAAACCAATTTAAAACTAGATATGCAAACCACAAACAGTCATTTAACAAAGAAAGATACAAAAACCAAACAGAATTGAGTAAATACATCTGGAAGCTCAAAGAGAAAAAAATAGACTACAATATATCCTGGAAAATCATAAAAAGAGCAGCACCATATAACAATATTTCAAAAAGATGTAACCTATGCTCAACAGAAAAATGCATAATACTATGCAAACCACAAATGGCAACTTTAAACACCAGGATAGAAATGGTTAACAACTGCAGGCACAAGTGGAAATTCCTATCAGTGAACAAGAATCAGAAACACACGAAAAACACAGACAGCACGTGATGACAGACAACACAAGCAGTTATAAAACACCGGCAGCACAGACCCACCACATCCTGACGATTGCAACCGCATGCGGTTTCATGCATGAAACAACGTTGTAGATAAAATTTTAAACCTTTCCTTTTTAACAAATATATATATATATATATATATATATATATATATATATATATATATATATATATATATAAATGTGCATAAAGCTCAGTTTGTCTGTCTGTCTGTTCGCTTATTCACGGCCACAGTTTTAGGCCGATCGCCACCAAATTTGGTATCAAGTATGCTTGCTGTCCTACAAACAGCAACGTCGGGTCGGCGATCACGTGACGCATTGCGTCGTGACGCAAAACTGGACATCGGAGCGCAACACGACAGACAAACTCTCCGGGCGAGATGCGGTCGAAGTGCACAACCCCTAGTGTATCTATCTCTATATATTATATATGATTATGTGTGTGTGTGCGTGCGTGCGTGTGTGTGTGTGCGTGTGTGTGTGTGTGTGTGTGTGTGTGTGTGTGTGTGTGTGTGTGTGTGTGTGTGTGTGCGCGCGCTATTTATTTAAAGGAAAAAATTATGTTTGGTTTTGTAATTCGAGCATTTCTATTAACTTTCTCCTGAAGGAAGGAAGAGACTGGGGCGTTCACGTCTTGGTGATGACGTCAGGGGTAGGGACAGTGGAAGTGATGGGAGAACAGAGGGCAGGCTGTGGGATGGGTCTGCCACCCATGAGACCATTTTTACCGGAATCACTGAGGATGCTGTCTGCCACCCATGAGACCATTTTTACCGGAATCACTGAGGATGCTGTCTGCCACCCATGAGACCATTTTTACCGGAATCACTGAGGATGCTGTCTGCCACCCATGAGACCATTTTTACCGGAATCACTGAGGATGCTGTCTGCCACCCATGAGACCATTTTTACCGGAATCACTGAGGATGCTGTCTGCCACCCATGAGACCATTTTTACCGGAATCACTGAGGATGCTGTCTGCCACCCATGAGACCATTTTTACCGGAATCACTGAGGATGCTGTCTGCCGCCCATGAGACCATTTTTACCGGAATCACTGAGGATGCTGTCTGCCACCCACGAGACCATTTTTACCGGAATCACTGAGGATGCTGTCTGCCACCCACGAGACCATTTTTACCGGAATCACTGAGGATGCTGTCTGCCACCCATGAGACCATTTTTACCGGAATCACTGAGGACGCTGTCTGCCACCCATGAGACCATTTTTACCGGAATCACTGAGGACGCTGTCTGCCACCCATGAGACCATTTTACCGGAATCACTGAGGACGCTGTCTGCCACCCATGAGACCATTTTTACCGGAATCACTGAGGATGCTGTCTGCCACCCATGAGACCATTTTTACCGGAATCACTGAGGATGCTGTCTGCCACCCATGAGACCATTTTTACCGGAATCACTGAGGATGCTGTCTGCCACCCATGAGACCATTTTTACCGGAATCACTGAGGATGCTGTCTGCCACCCATGAGACCATTTTTACCGGAATCACTGAGGATGCTGTCAGCTTCCAAGGCGATGAAAAGGGCAAACTGCTGGTCTTTTTTCTATTCCAGCTTAAGCATTAACAATCTTCTTCCTGTCTTCCTTGCTCCTTTCAAATGAATAAATTACAAATAGAAAAAAAAGACGTTAGCATGTCTACATACAACTTCCATGAAGGAACAGTTTCCTTTTGTACCCCCTGTCATACAATAGTTTCTCTCCGGGAAAGATCAAGATCAGTTTATTTGCAGATAATGATAATGCTCTGGAAATTTAAGAAAATGGTCAAGGCCATTACATTTCAATTACTCAGCTGTGCATTTAACATAAAGCAACTCTCGTACTTGTGAGAGGGAGAAGGAAAGGGGGAAGGGCATACAAAAGAAAATATAGCCTCATTTTAAAAAAAACATCGAGAAAAGACAAGTATGTGTGCGAATCAGATTAGAATGGTACAATTTAATGGTCTTATTAATCACGATTTTAGGTTGACGAGTCTTCTTTCTGGTCGTTTCCTGGAAATGAGGACAGTGGATTGCTGTGATGGTGCTACTGCTTGTAAAGTATTTTGCATGCAGGTGGACGATTGTTTGCCGAGACATTTTGGTCCATCATGTCCTCCTCGTCTTCCTCTCTCTCTCTCTCTCTCTCTCTCTCTCTCTCTCTCTCTCTCTCTCTCTCACACACACACACACACACACACACACACACACACACACACACACACACACACACACACACACCACACACACACACCACTCTCACATACAGAGAGAGAGAGAGAGACAGACAGACAGACAGACAGACAGACAGACAGACAGACAGAGGAAGACGTACTTTCAAGTTTCAGTCACCACAGGGAAACAGGGCACAAATCAAGTCGCTATCCATTCTTTCCTTTTTATTCCGTGCAGATGAACTTTGTGCAACCTAGAGACCATAGTACCAGTGGACTCTCCACCTGACCACCTGTGAAGAGTAGATAGGAAAGGGAGAGGGTTGATAAAGGTGAGGAAGGGGAGTGGTAATCCAAACGTCTTCTAACCTATGTTGCTCTTTCCCTGTTGGCAACGTAGAATTCAAACGCATTTTACCTGAGATAGATGGCCTGTTTAGATTTTCTGACTGCATCAAATGGAAATGATGTCATAATGACGCTGACCAGTTTTTTTATGGATGGAAATGCTATGAAATGCCCCGCTCTTCCAAATAGAATACTAACAGAAAGGCAATTAAGATTTTCTGTTTTACAGAACAGAAACTTGAGTACAACTGAAACAAACTAAAGTCGATTTGATGGCAGTACATGGAGCCTAATGTGTGACATACAGGACAGGCACCCATGTAAATGATCACTATGAAGGAATGGAAACTAGTCTGAAAGATCAGTACTGTACATGCCGTCAACAGCCAGTAAACTGTGCTTTTATAAAGCAAGCAGTAAAACGATACCCAGGCATATCAATCTGTGAAGTGAGCAAAATGGACGATATTCCATTATTGTTGAAAGAACTTTCGTATGTCAGGAGCTCAGACCTACTTATTCCAAGCGAAATGCCACGATATATGTGACAAATGGCTGTAAGTGAATGTCTGATACAGTCAGAGAAGACGACAGTGCCCAGCTTTCTAAATAAACAGTCTAATCGTATGTGCGTCGGCATTGTGGATGAAAGAGAAGTATTGCACCCTGGATAGGAGATATCACAGGAGACGCTCCTCTCATCTGTTGAAATTTCAAGGCTGTGCAAGGTTTGATGTTTCTACAAACATTTTTCACGTAACACACACTGCCATATACAAAATCTGCCTTGCTTGAAGTCTGCAAGCCACATCCAATAAGTAGTAAATCGTTTTGAGTCACGAAATTAGTACTTCTGAAATCAAGATCACGAGACCTATCTGGAGGCGCCATCTGTAAAAGATCTCTTCACTCATCCCACAGTCCTGCCCTGCACTAGTAAGATTTCCGTCTGTTCCCTCTTCCGAAACAGAACCTGTCATGGAGGAAGTGTTGAACAGACCAGGACTGGGAAAGAGTTGTGAAATCACAGCTGGACACCACACCTGACCCAGAAATCCTGAAAACTGCTGGATGTCGGATAAGACAGGTGAAACTTTGTGTACATGCTGAAGTGAAAGAGATGGCTTTGAGGGAGTGCAAAAATCATGAAAGAGTCGGACTTCAAAACATGCGTTCTATGACCGATAACAACTTTGGATCACCACTCGTAAATGAATCCATGAAATAAATCACACGCGACGCCATGCCATTAAATATTGATAATAATGTTAAACAAGCATCATGCAGATCAACCCACGATTTGAGTGACGTTTGAACCTATGTCAGTATGTGCCCACAATGAGCATAAAACAGCTACATCGTAGATCAGTGAATAAAGTGAATAGTTTTGAACCTACGTCAGTAAATATCCATAATAAGCATAGAACGATAGATTAATGAATGAAGTGAACTGTTTTAAACCCACATCAGTAAATATCCTTAAGAAGCATTCAACGATAGATTAGTGAATGAGGTGAACAGTTTTAAACCCACATCAGTAGATATCCATAAGAAGCATAGAACGATAGATTAGTGAATGAGGTGAACAGTTTTAAACCCACATCAGTAGATATCCATAAGAAGCATAGAACGATAGATTAGTGAATGAGGTGAACAGTTTTAAACCCACATCAGTAGATATCCATAAGAAGCATAGAACGATAGATTAGTGAATGAGGTGAACAGTTTTAAACCCACATCAGTAGATATCCATAAGAAGCATAGAACGATAGATTAGTGAATGAGGTGAACAGTTTTAAACCCACATCAGTAGATATCCATAAGAAGCATAAAACGATAGATCAGTAAATGCAAGAAATGATACTTGAACCCATAAAATCAACAGTCCACATTGAGCGTGGAACAAATATCATTAAGATAAATCTTATGTTGTGAATGATTTGAATCCATATCAACAAATGTTCATAATATGCACATAACATAGTGATAAATCAGCTCACGAAAAAAGGACTGAAATCATATCAGGAAGTTCCCGTAATGATGAAGTTTTATATAATATGAATATGCTTATCGAGTATACATTCGCAAAAATACCAAACATACCCAGAAAGATAATAGAACAGTTATAATCATCAGTCATACCCAGAAAGATCATACAACAGTTATGATCATCAGTCATACCCAGAAAGATCATAAAACAGTTTTGGTCATCAGCCATACCCAGAACGATCATAGAACGGTTATGATCATCAGCCCTTAAAATACCAAACATACCCAGAAAGATCATAGAACGGTGATGATCATCAGCCCTTAAAATACCAAACATACCCAGAAAGATCATAGAACGGTGATGATCATCAGCCCTTAAAATACCAAACATACCCAGAAAGATCATAGAACGGTGATGATCATCAGCCCTTAAAATACCAAACATACCCAGAAAGATCATAGAACGGTGATGATCATCAGCCCTTAAAATACCAAACATACCCAGAAAGATCATAGAACGGTGATGATCATCAGCCCTTAAAATACCAAACATACCCAGAAAGATCATAGAACGCTGATGATCATCAGCCCTTACAATACCAAACATACCCAGAAAGATCATAGAACGCTGATGATCATCAGCCCTTAAAATACCAAACATACCCAGAAAGATCATAGAACGGCGGTGATCATCAGCCCTTACAATATCAAACATACCCAGAAAGATCATAGAACGGCGATGATCATCAGCCCTTACAATACCAAACATACCCAGAAAGATCATAGAACGGCGATGATCATCAGCCCGTACAATACCAAACATACCCAGAAAGATCATAGAACGGCGATGATCATCAGCCCGTACAATACCAAACATACCCAGAAAGATCATAGAACGGCGATGATCATCAGCCCTTACAATACCAAACATACCCAGAAAGATCATAGAACGGCGGTGATCATCAGCCCTTACAATACCAAACATACCCAGAAAGATCATAGAACGGCGGTGATCATCAGCCCTTACAATACCAAACATACCCAGAAAGATCATAGAACGGCGGTGATCATCAGCCCTTACAATACCAAACATACCCAGAAAGATCATAGAACGGCGGTGATCATCAGCCCTTACAATACCAAACATACCCAGAAAGATCATAGAACGGCGGTGATCATCAGCCCTTACAATACCAAACATACCCAGAAAGATCATAGAACGGCGATGATCATCAGCCCTTACAATACCAAACATACCCAGAAAGATCATAGAACGGCGGTGATCATCAGCCCTTACAATACCAAACATACCCAGAAAGATCATAGAACGGCGGTGATCATCAGCCCTTACAATACCAAACATACCCAGAAAGATCATAGAACGGCGGTGATCATCAGCCCTTACAATACCAAACATACCCAGAAAGATCATAGAACGGCGGTGATCATCAGCCCTTACAATACCAAACATACCCAGAAAGATCATAGAACGGCGGTGATCATCAGCCCTTACAATACCAAACATACCCAGAAAGATCATAGAACGGCGGTGATCATCAGCCCTTACAATACCAAACATACCCAGAAAGATCATAGAACGGCGGTGATCATCAGCCCTTACAATACCAAACATACCCAGAAAGATCATAGAACGGCGGTGATCATCAGCCCTTACAATACCAAACATACCCAGAAAGATCATAGAACGGCGGTGATCATCAGCCCTTACAATACCAAACATACCCAGAAAGATCATAGAACGGCGGTGATCATCAGCCCTTACAATACCAAACATACCCAGAAAGATCATAGAACGGCGGTGATCATCAGCCCTTACAATACCAAACATACCCAGAAAGATCATAGAACGGCGGTGATCATCAGCCCTTACAATACCAAACATACCCAGAAAGATCATAGAACGGCGGTGATCATCAGCCCTTACAATACCAAACATACCAGAAAGATCATAGAACGGCGGTGATCATCAGCCCTTACAATACCAAACATACCAGAAAGATCATAGAACGGCGTGATCATCAGCCCTTACAATACCAAACATACCCAGAAAGATCATAGAACGGTGATGATCATCAGCCCTTACAATACCAAACATACCCAGAAAGATCATAGAACGGTGATGATCATCAGCCCTTACAATACCAAACATACCCAGAAAGATCATAGAACGGGATGATCATCAGCCCTTACAATACCAAACATACCCAGAAAGATCATAGAACGGCGTGATCATCAGCCCTTACAATACCAAACATACCCAGAAAGATCATAGAACGGCGTGATCATCAGCCCTTACAATACCAAACATACCCAGAAAGATCATAGAACGGCGGTGATCATCAGCCCTTACAATACCAAACATACCCAGAAAGATCATAGAACGGCGGTGATCATCAGCCCTTACAATACCAAACATACCCAGAAAGATCATAGAACGGCGGTGATCATCAGCCCTTACAATACCAAACATACCCAGAAAGATCATAGAACGGCGGTGATCATCAGCCCTTACAATACCAAACATACCCAGAAAGATCATAGAACGGCGGTGATCATCAGCCCTTACAATACCAAACATACCCAGAAAGATCATAGAACGGCGGTGATCATCAGCCCTTACAATACCAAACATACCCAGAAAGATCATAGAACGGCGGTGATCATCAGCCCTTACAATACCAAACATACCCAGAAAGATCATAGAACGGCGGTGATCATCAGCCCTTACAATACCAAACATACCCAGAAAGATCATAGAACGGCGGTGATCATCAGCCCTTACAATACCAAACATACCCAGAAAGATCATAGAACGGCGGTGATCATCAGCCCTTACAATACCAAACATACGCAGAAAGATCATAGAACGGGGTGATCATCAGCCCTACAATACCAAACATACCCAGAAAGATCATAGAACGGTGATGATCATCAGCCCTTACAATACCAAACATACCCAGAAAGATCATAGAACGGTGATGATCATCAGCCTTACAATACCAAACATACCCAGAAAGATCATAGAACGGTGATGATCATCAGCCCTTACAATACCAAACATACCCAGAAAGATCATAGAACGGTGATGATCATCAGCCTTACAATACCAAACATACCCAGAAAGATCATAGAACGGTGATGATCATCAGCCCTTACAATACCAAACATACCAGAAAGATCATAGAACGGTGATGATCATCAGCCCTTACAATACCAAACATACCCAGAAAGATCATAGAACGGTGATGATCATCAGCCCTTACAATACCAAACATACCAGAAAGATCATAGAACGGTGATGATCATCAGCCCTTAAATACCAAACATACCCAGAAAGATCATAGAACGGTGATGATCATCAGCCCTTAAATACCAAACATACCCAGAAAGATCACAGAACGGTGATGATCATCAGCCCTTAAAATACCAAACATACCCAGAAAGATCACAGAACGGTGATGATCATCAGCCCTTAAAATACCAAACATACCCAGAAAGATCACAGAACGGTGATGATCATCAGCCCTTAAAATACCAAACATACCCAGAAAGATCACAGAACGGTGAGTGATCATCAGCCCTTAAAATACCAAACATACCCAGAAAGATCACAGAACGGTGGATGATCATCAGCCCTTAAAATACCAAACATACCCAGAAAGATCACAGAACGTGGTGATCATCAGCCCTTAAAATACCAAACATACCCAGAAAGATCACAGAACGGTGGTGATCATCAGCCCTTAAAATACCAAACATACCCAGAAAGATCACAGAACTCGGTGGTGATCATCAGCCCTTAAAATACCAAACAACCCAGAAAGATCACAGAACGGTGTGGATCATCAGCCCTTAAAATACCAAACACACCCAGAAAGATCATAGAACGGTGATGATCATCAGCCCTTAAAATACCAAACAACCCAGAAAGATCATAGAACGGTGATGATCATCAGCCCTTAAAATACCAAACATACCCAGAAAGATCATAGAACGGTGATGATCATCAGCCCTTAAAATACCAAACATACCCAGAAAGATCATGAACGTGATGATCATCAGCCCTTAAAATACCAAACATACCCAGAAAGATCATAGAAGGTGTGATCATCAGCCCTTAAAATAACCAAACATAATCCAGAAAGATCATAGAACTGGTGGTGATCATCAGCCCTTAAAATACCAAACATAATCAGAAAGATCATAGAACGGTGATGATCATCAGCCCTTACAATACCAAACATACCCAGAAAGATCATAGAACGGTGATGATCATCAGCCCTTAAAATACCAAACATACCCAGAAAGATCATAGAACGGTGGTGATCATCAGCCCTAACAATACCAAACATACCAGAAAGATCATAGAACGGTGATGATCATCAGCCCTTACAATACCAAACATACCCAGAAAGATCATAGAACGGTGATGATCATCAGCCCTTACAATACCAAACATACCCAGAAAGATCATAGAACGGTGATGATCATCAGCCCTTACAATACCAAACATACCCAGAAAGATCATAGAACGGTGATGATCATCAGCCCTTACAATACCAAACATACCCAGAAAGATCATAGAACGGTGATGATCATCAGCCCTTAAAATACCAAACATACCCAGAAAGATCACAGAACGGTGATGATCATCAGCCCTTAAAATACCAAACATACCCAGAAAGATCACAGAACGGTGATGATCATCAGCCCTTAAAATACCAAACATACCCAGAAAGTTCACAGAACGGTGATGATCATCAGCACTTAAAATACCAAACATACCCAGAAAGATCACAGAACGGTGGTGATCATCAGCCCTTAAAATACCAAACATACCCAGAAAGATCACAGAACGGTGGTGATCATCAGCCCTTAAAATACCAAACATACCCAGAAAGATCTCAGAACGGTGGTGATCATCAGCCCTTAAAATACCAAACATACCCAGAAAGATCACAGAACGGTGATGATCATCAGCCCTTAAAATACCAAACATACCCAGAAAGATCACAGAACGGTGGTGATCATCAGCCCTTAAAATACCAAACATACCCAGAAAGATCACAGAACGGTGGTGATCATCAGCCCTTAAAATACCAAACATACCCAGAAAGATCACAGAACGGTGATGATCATCAGCCCTTAAAATACCAAACATACCCAGAAAGATCACAGAACGGTGGTGATCATCAGCCCTTAAAATACTAAACACACCCAGAAAGATCACAGAACGGTGGTGATCATCAGCCCTTAAAATACCAAACATACCCAGAAAGATCACAGAATGGTGATGATCATCAGCCCTTAAAATACCAAACACACCCAGAAAGATCATAGAACGGTGATGATCATCAGCCCTTAAAATACCAAACATACACAGAAAGATCATAGAACGGTGATGATCATCAGCCCTTAAAATACCAAGAAAGATCATAGAACGGTGATGATCATCAGCCCTTAAAATACCAAACATACGCAGAAAGATCACAGATCATCAGCCCTTAAAATACCAAACATACCCAGAAAGATCATAGAACGGTGGTGATCATCAGCCCTTAAAATACCAAACATACCCAGAAAGATCATAGAATGGTGGTGATCATCAGCCCTTAAAATACCAAACATACCCAGAAAGATCATAGAACGGTGATGATCATCAGCCCTTACAATACCAAACATACCCAGAAAGATCATAGAACGGTGATGATCATCAGCCCTTAAAATACCAAACATACCCAGAAAGATCATAGAACGGTGATGATCATCAGCCCTTACAATACCAAACATACCCAGAAAGATCATAGAACGGCGATGATCATCAGCCCTTAAAATACCAAACATACCCAGAAAGATCATAGAACAATGATGATCATCAGCCCTTAAAATAAACCATATCAGAAGACAGGAAGCAACACACTGACTGCAAAATGAAAGTCCCCACTGTTTTCAAATAGATCCGTAAAGGAACAAGATATCCATGCAAATCACATATGTATGCCAGTACAGGGTTTGGTTATCATGCTACATACTGCATACTTAAGCTTTAACTGCTGTTATACATATCCGTCATTCTAAAGCAGCTTAGACCAAATCTGCTATAAACAACGAAAAAAGAAAAAGCCCCAACAAACAAATGGTGCTTGGTTTTACTTTATTAACTGGAGATCTACAAATGAACAAATTTTCCATAAAACTACCATTTCAGCCCCATAGTTTACAAGCGTGTGTGAGAGAGAGAGAGAGAGAGAGAGAGAGAGAGAGAGAGAGAGAGAGAGAGAGAGAGGGTTGTCTTATCTTGGCAGACCACTCTTAATCAAAAGCGACAGAACAATGTGAAGCACCGAGGCCATCTAACCAGGTTTTTGCCGATGTTCCACCCTCACAGTAATTCTGCATGCAGTAACGCAGAACTTCTGAAGCCGTTGTTCTTCCGTACTGTTTGAAGCAGGTCACAAAGGTTGAATTCGTATACTGCTCACACTTCTGAACTGCAGCAGTCTTTTCCGCACAGGCCGAGAAAAATGACATGGCCTCCTTGCAATGGACACTGCAATCAGAAATGATAGATTTTAAAGATACACTGTATGAAATCATCCATCTCTTGATCTACTGTTGATCTTGTGTCAGTCACTAGTGCCAACGAGTGCTGTGTACCACAAAGCTGATCAGTGTATGTCTCCTGTTTACTACAGATCAGTCATCACAGACAACAGGTGGTTTGTACCACAAAGGGGACCTACTTACTACAGATCAGTCATCACAGACAACAGGTGGTATGTACCACAAAGGGGACCTGTTTACTACAGATCAATCATCACAGACAACAGGTGGTTTGTACCACAAAGGGGATCAGTGCATGTCTCCTGTTTACTGCAGATCAGTCATCACAGACAGCAGGTGGTATTACCACAAAGGGGATCAGTGTATGTCTCCTGTTTACTACAGATCAGTCATCACAGACAACAGGTGGTTTGTACCACAAAGGGGACCAGTGTATGTCTCATGTATACTACAGATCAGTCATCTCAGAAACAGGTGGTACGTATCATGAAGGGGACCAGTGTATGTCTCTGTCACGGTCGCTAAGCCGGACGACCCTACCACCCCTACCCACGCCTATCACACACTAGGTCAGACAACACAGCACACTAACACAGTTTTACAATCACGCACGCTTCTTTATTTCACACACACTCCATGGCGCCACCACTCACGCACATCCACAACTGCACACAAGTATCCCAATTCCCGCTGACTCACCCTACTCTACTATAAAGACCTGGAAGACCCTAACCTAACCTAAAACACCAGTTGCGGTATATCACTGTGACCTGGGGACACAGCGATAGCCCGCACACGTGGTGACTAACTACTAGGGACAAGGATTTACCAAAGGGACTCTAATCTCTTAACGACTGCTACCACCCACACCTCTCCCCAGGACTCACCCTTCTCTTTTAACCCGGGACCACTACCAAACTGGTCGCTGCGTCCCTAAGGGAGGCAACGACAAGTACCCTACACTGTGCCGGCCACTACGTCCTAAACGGAGGCAGTAGCTAACACCCCTAACCCTACTGCCTAACGCTACACCCCTTCTATCACAAACATGGGACAATCCATCCCGGCCCGGAAAGCTCCAGTCCTCGGCGCTGTACGTGGCCCCTCACAGGCTGACACCTCCCCGGAAGACTCTGCACCCCGGCGCTGACCGTGGCTCCTCCGCGGGCCGACACCCTCCCCGAAGACTCTGCACCCCGGCGCTGACCGTGGCTTCCCGCAGTCTGACTCCTCCCTGCGATGGGCACGACACCCAACGTACACACACCAGACGCCCTCTCGACGGGTCCGGGGCTCGTAGGACGCCTCCTCCTCTGAAGGCCCCGCCGGACACCAAGGGTGGAAAAGGCCTGGTGCAGCGCCCTCTCACAGGACGCCTAAACAGGGACGAGGAACCAGTGCCGGAGAACTCCCGGAAGAGCACCGGTAGCCAGAGGAGAGCTGCCCCACAGAAGGCAGACGGCCTGGGTGGTCTCCCTCTCCCGGGGAAACAACAGGCACTGGAAAGCGCCGCTCACCTGCCGGCACGCGGCAGTACAGTAGAACTGCGGTGATCTGGCCCCAGCCTCAGGACGGAGCAGGATACCTGCTGACACAACTGTAGGCCACTACTGTAATGTTGCTACTACCCGAGTCATCAAGGCACATAGGCTACTTGGTAAAGCTTTAACTCTCCATCTCCCTTGCCTACTTCCCACTCGGGCATGAGAGTGACCCCTTGAATTTCGAACCCATCCCCCAACCCATTACTCACTTTGGGGTTATCAGACCCATTTCCTGCCAACCCTTACAACAGCGGTAAAACAATATTCTCTCTGAGCCAATCCACGCTATTACCTATGAAATTATGAATCACACCCAATTCTCGGAGAAATAAACCAATCTAAGCGATCCAACACGGACTCCATGGGCCCCCTTAGGACATACTAAATAATCTAGGAAATGGCCAATTTCACAAGGAAATGTCTCCACACAATAACCAGTAGTAATACACATCTCTCAGAGGGAAAAAAAAACAAAACAAAAAGAACTTATCAATTTTTAGCGGTTCACAGTTCCAGCATTTTCACACAAGAGAATCGGCTCGCAGCCACAATCCTTCACATTATTACCCCTCTTTGCACTGTCAATTATAACCATATATCAAAAACAACATGATTTGTTCGCCAAAATTTCCATCCAGCACCTCACTCTCATGTCATCTCTTGTCAGATAACCCAGTGGTTAATCTTTGTTATGCCAACACAACCACACTTCATACAATATTACATGCTGCACATCATCCGTTTTTATCCTATCGACTGCTAAGCTACTCGCCTTAAACTTTACCTTTCCCTTCTTTCCGACTACTAAAATTCATAACTGGGTTGCCTCCCCACAACCTAAGATATCTTTCTCCAACCCCGTTCTGTCACAAATACATACATCCCTGCACGTGTGACGACTGTCACTTTCTTACAAAACTTCTAACCATATGGACTCACTGTCCTGTACCAAATGCGTACGCCACCGATACAGTCTGCACGCGCACGACACCCGCGTCGAGAACCCTAACTCGTAACGAAAGTGACAAGACACCAATATAAGTTGAATAGTCCCGACCGTACTCCAGTATAAACCACTCGACCATAAATTAGCCTTGGCCCTACTGCACAGTTAACCGATTCCAATGCTGTGCAGGTCAACTCCGAAATCGTAAATTAATTTCAACGAACTCCTACTATTTACAATTGAGATTGAGCACAATCATCAAACCCCTCTATGATTCACGCAGACACATCTGCACCTGACTCCTATTATGATCCTCAACCAAATGCAACCTCGTATTACCCTCTTATTGAACCCACTGACATTACCATGAACTAACCACGAACAATATCTACATCACTGTCCATCAACGGTCATTATATTGAACCCACATTGTCTAGCCAAACTGTCCTGAGGAAATCGAACTCAGAAACCACTAGGTACATTACTTACAAAAATATACAGGAAAGAGGTAACAACACAAACCGGCTGACTACGAATTTCAATCACGGAACCAAGACAACATCATACTAGACAACCAGTATACGCAACGAACACCATACAACTAATCGCAACATGAGACAACTACAGTTCAACTCGCCATAATACAAGACAACACAACGAACTACAACACAACGAACCTAACAGATCACCAACCTGGACATACAGACGATCAACCACACCAGTTCTGCAACTGGCTGACAGTGGCTGCTAACAAGGACGACACCGACTCAGCACAGGCCAAGGGCACCCAACCCCGACGAGGACCTGGCACTAACTATATGACTCGAAGTCACTCTTCAAAAACTACCGGCGCTGCCGCCGCACCTACAAGGCGTACGTCCACTCCGACGAACACCAGGGACCGAAGTGAAGCTACCCCAACACATTCCGCCCTGGTCGGAATCAAGCGAACTCTACTCACCACACAAAACAACGATTGGTCAGAGCAGTGTATCCCTCCGCAGAGCTGACACGCCTGACCAACGGACTAGTTGTTGCTCGTGCAACAACACGACAATTTACCACAACAACTCACAGACTTGACAACACAACAACAGCCGATATCCTGCACCGCCTTCTCTGGTATAGAACCAAAGTAATAAAAGGGTAACAATCGGGAACGAAACCAACCTCCCGCTTCCATTCCATTCCTTCAATAAGTGAAGACTGGAATGAAAGAATATTGTATGTCCTATTTCCCCAGCCTCCTACCTAGCCTAATCTTTCTACCTAACCCTGAGGAACTTAACCTAACTCTAGCTAACTAAACCCCAACCTCACATACGCGCGAGCGCGCGTGCACGCACACACACACACACACACACACACACACACACACACACACACACACACACACACACACACACACACTCGCACGCATACTCGCACACGCTCTCTATCTTGGACCACCACTACTCTTAAACACGTGGACGTACTAGTTTAGTACCCGCCGATCGGTGACACACCCCCCTGCCTAAGTTTTAACTACAGGTTAAAACCAACAACAACTTTCACTCGATCGGCGTTTTGGCCACACCCTACCTATAACAATCCAATTCTCTATCACTCATTCTGTCCTACTGTTACTTTTGATGCACTCCAAAACTTCCATCCCAACAACATCAACCTTTAAATACATCAACAACCACAGGTTACATCAATCAACCTGGACTAACTCTGCCTCACACGACCTTAACGCAGGCACTTACAGGCAGCCGTTACACTACGCACTACATATAAATTCCATAACTGAGGGGCTCTGATTACGCACAACTGCTGTGTAACACGTGCTACAAACACCACACCCTCAGTAACACTTTGCTATGCCATTCTCTACCAAAGATAACAACACATGCATAGCTTCGACAATGTCAACCTCTCACGACACAGGTTAATGGAACCCTCAGGTTTTCTCTCTCTCTCTCTCTCTCTCTCTCTCTCTCTCTCTCTCTCTCTCTCTCTCTCTCTCTCTCTCTCCTCTTTCTCTACGGCAAGCGACTCAAGAAGTCTGCCGCCACATTGTCCTTTCCAGACACTGCCTGCACCGTAAACTGAAATGGCTGCAGCTGCAGTGCCCACCTTGTGATTCTCCCACTAACAGACTTCATCTTTTCTAAGTATTGGAGTGGGGAATGATCTGTCTGGACAATAAAGGGAGTCCCATACAAATACACCTGGAACTTTTGTATTCCCCACACCACTGCCAGACACTCCTTCTCTACTATAGGGTAATTCTGCTCTGCAGGGCTTAATTTTCTACTGGCACATGCTACAGGGCGCATCTCTTCAGGGTACTGCTGACACAGTATAGCTCCCACTCCCATTTCTGATGCGTCAGTCTGGAGCACAAATGTCAAACCTGGTACCGGCAAATTACAGACGGGAGGTTGGCAGAAATGCTGCTTCAGAGCTTGGAACGCACGTTCGCACTCGTCGTCCCATTTCACCTGCCTGGTTGTTCCCTTAGTGAGATCAGTAAGGGGCTTGGCAATGTCAGCAAACCGGGGCACAAATTTCCTGTAGTACCCCACTAATCCCAGGAATCCCCGCACTTGTCGTTTGGTCTCAGGCCTAGGCGCATCCAAAATGCGGATCATTTTATCCTGCTCAGGCCATATCTTCCCTGCACCTATCCTGTGCCCTAAGTAGGTGATTTCCCTTCCTCCCAGCTCACACTTTGAAGGCCGGGCTGACAAAGAACATTCCTTGAGTCTCTGGAAAACACGCCTGAGAACCTCTATATGGCTGTCCTGATCAACTGTGGCCACCAGGATGTCATCAATGAAATTATCGACATCTGGGCTCTCAAGTGGCTGCAATAGCTTTCTCATCATGCGCGTGAACACTGCCCCTGAGGTACACAGTCCAAATGGCATAACCTTCCACTGGAATTGTCCTTCCGGTGTAGCAAAAGCAGTCTTCGCGCGGTCCTCTCTACTCATCGGGATCTGCCAATACCCCTTAGCGAGGTCGATCTTACTGAACACCTTCTTCTCTCCAAGCTTGGCGAACAGGTACTCGATATCCGGCATGGGTTCAGCATCGAACTGTACGATGCGATTCAACCTCCTGAAGTCCACACAAAACCTGATCTTCCCATCCTTCTTCTTAACTAGTACGATGGGTGAGCAGTATGGCGACGTCGATGGCTCAATCGCACCCATCCTGATCATGGCTTTGACCTCCTCCCTAACTGTCTCTCGTTGCGCAAAAGGCACTGGGTATGGCTTCGACCTGATAGGGATGTCTGACGTCAACTTGATGCCGCACGTTTCTAGGTTTGTGCATGAGGGCACATCAGTCAGTACTTCCTTGAATTCGGCCACTAACTCGTGCAACTTCCTAGTAAAGTGCTGGTCTTCAGTAAGTACTACCACATCTTTAGGGCCTTCTGTGGCCTCCAAGGGAATGGTAGGAATGTCCTTGCTCATCAAGGGAGTTACTGTTTCCTCTTCAGGCTCCTCCGGCACAACAACCGCAGCTACCGAGGCTGTTGGATCTGCAGCGCGCTCGATGAATGACTTTAGTAGGTTTGCGTGGAAAATCTTCGTCTTTCCCCCTACTGCTATGCGGTAATCTGCTTCACCCACTCTTTCTAGTACTGTATAGGGACCCCTCCATGCCAGTTCCAATTTGTTCTGCTTGGTCGGCCGAAGTACTAGTACTCTGGACCCCACAGCTATCTTCCTGGGTTTCGCCCTCAAGTCAAAATGTCGCTTGTACCTATACGCTGCCCTTGCCAAGTTCTCCCTTGCCAGCTCGCATGACTCAGCTATCTTGTTCCTCAAGTTGACGACGTATTCTGCCGCTGTACGGAGCTCTTGCCTTTCCGGTTGTAACCACAGATCTCTCAATATCTGCATCGGCCCGCGCACCTGGCGTCCATATAGCAGCTCAAAAGGCGAAAAACCGGTACTCTCTTGTGGGACCTCTCGGTACGCAAACAGCAGTGCTGGTATCCACCGATCCCAATCACCTGGTTTCTCCTGACATAGTCTGCGCAGCATCCGCTTCAGAGTACCGTTGAAGCGTTCCACCAATCCATTGCACTGCGCATGGTATGGTGTGGTAGTCAGACCCCGAATGGCTACTAGTCGGTAGACCTCCTGCATGATCTGACCAGTAAACTGGGTTCCTCTGTCAGTCAGTACCGACCCAGGGACTCCCGTTCGTGTCCACATGTTGAACGCTGCCTCTGCCACCGACTCACTCGTGATCTGGCGAAGAGGGACTGCTTCCGGATATCTTGTTGCAAAGTCGACCGTCACCAACACGTATCTGTACCCATTCTGGGATGCCGGAACGATGGGACCAATGATGTCCATCCCAACCCGCTCGAACGGCTCACGCATCAGTGGCATCCTCACGAGGGGAACTCTTGAGACTCTTCCCTTGTCCACAGTACGCTGACACTGGAAGCATGACTGGCAGTACCGACGAATGTCAGCATGCATGCCTGGCCAATAAAAATGGCGACCAACTCGCTCCTTGGTTCGGGTGGTACCTAAATGACCAGACATGGGTACGTCGTGGGCTAGCTTCATCACCGTGGTCCGTAGTTCAGCTGGGACGCAGATCTGACTCGCTACGTCCTTGGGACCCTTAAACCGCCGGACCAGTACACCAGACTTCCGAGCGTACTCGACTCGTCCAAACTTGGTGTGGAAGTGCGTCCCTGCTTCACACGCACTCCGAGCCTTCCTCAAGGTTTCATCCTGGTCCTGCAACTGAATTAACTGCTGGGTAGAGGTGTTCAGAACGCATTCCTCGACGGGCAGTGGTACAGGTTCTTGCTGCTCCCTGGCTCTCTGCGCGCGTGTCTGCACTGCCCCTACCAGCGCCGGGTCTGCGTATACAGGCACACGTGTCCAACCGGGATCTCCTACTCTCTTTGCGAAGTTTCCGATCAGGACTTCCTGCACAGGGCTATTCATGACCAAAACCTCCAACTTCCCCGCGATGAATGGTGACTTCAACTCTACTACCGCCACAGGTAACACAGACCTACATCTGGATTCAGCCAACACTACTGGGACTGTCTCTCCTGTGTACGCATCTGCTGGTACTAACCACTTGGCCACTACGGTGTGTCCGGCACCAGTGTCCCGTAATCCATTGGCCGGAGACCCGTTAACTTCTACAATGCACGCAGGCTCGTACCGCTGCTCAGCGCATGGGCGACCACAACGTAGGGACTACTCGAGCTTGGGGCTGGTCACAACAATGAACAGCTCCAACAGAATGGGGCTCAGGGCATTTCCTAGCGATGTGGCCTGGCTTCTTGCAGTTGAAACAAACTATGGTCGATCTAGGCCCTTCTGATCTCCTGTTCAGCTGCTGTAGTGCACCATCACTCTGTTGGGATCTCTGTGTGGGCTGGCTCCCTACTGTTTCGCGCCTATTACCCAGGTTGGGCTGGTTAACTGTTCGGTCTTGCCTCGCCTTCCTCCCCAGTCTTTTGGCCTCTGCCAAAACAGTAGCTTCCGTTGCAAGTTGTTCCACAGTTTTCGGGCATGTCTTCCGCACCTCAGTTGTGAACTCTGGAGACAATAGCTGATAAAACTGTTCCTGGAACAGCAGATCCTTTACGTCCTCTGCCACACTCTCATCCTTGCCCGCTGCCGCACACCAGAGGGAAAACCACCGCTTCATCCTTCCCAGCATCTGGCCGAAAGTCTCAGCAGCGTCCTTCTTGATGCTCCTGAACTTTTCCCGGTAGGCCTCAGCATCTAGCCTGAAGTGGCTTAACAGGGCGCCCTTTATCTGATCATAGTCGCCTAACTCATCCGCACTTAACCGCATCACCGCTTCTCTAGCCTTTCCTCTCAGCAGAGACATCAGACGTGTGGGCCATGAGGTCTTGCTCCACTTGCACATCTGGGCTACACGCTCAAATTGGGCGATGAAAGCGTCCACGTCGTCGTTCTCTCCTAACGGCTCAAGGTGGACATGCTTCGTTTCCTCCACCTCAATCAAGCGTTTCCTATGCGCTGCTTCATCTAAGGCCTGTCTCTCTTGTATGATTAGCTCTCGCTCTCTTGCCTCTAACTCGGCTTCATCCCTTCGTCTCTTGAGATCTAACTCGGCTTGCCGTGCTTGAGCTTCTATTTCCCTTATTGCCCTTTCTTCCTCCATCTTCTTCCTCTGCAGTTCCAGTTCCAGCTGTCTCGCTGCTTTCTCATCTTCGATCTTCTTCTGCTTCACCTCTAGTTCCCTCTGCCTAGCAGCTTTCTCCTCTTCTATCTTCTTCTGCTTCATCTCTAGTTCCCTCTGCCTAGCAGCTTTCTCCTCTTCTATCTTCCTCTGCTGCATCTCTAGCTCCCTCTGCCTAGCAGCTTCCTCCTCTTCTATCTTCCTCTGCTGCATATCTAGCTCCCTCTGCCTAGCAGCTTTCTCCTCTTCATCCCTCATCTTCTGCCTCACTTTCTCCTCCATCCGGAGCTCCAATTCTGCTTCTCTCGCCGTCTTCTCATCCTCATTACGTACTGAGTCTGTGACGAACTTGGCGAGGTCTCCCCCAGCTAAACCCATCGCCGCTCCCAACTTGGCAAACTTTGCATAAGCCCCCGTCCCCTGTTCTTGATCCACCCCCGCTCCCTGGTCACTAACCTTAGGTTTGGTATCCGCCGTAGGGGCCTGTGGATCCATGACACTATCGGGGTCGTACTGCGGATGGGCTCGGGTGTGTTTAGACATAGGGTACCCCTACCACCACAGAACTAGCAACGGACAGTATGCGATCTGAGCGCAACTGGAGGTTCCTGACTACGCACTAGCCCCTGAAGCAACTCAGCACAAGTACACAATACTCTCAATGTGTCACGCACCAAGCATAACTCCACCCACACTTGTGTACCTCATACATATACCCACATGGGCTCCAACCCATACAATACTACCAATGCACTGTCTGGTCACGGACTGAACCACGTGACACCGTGTGTCCACTGTCCACTGTGCATGCGCACCAGTTACCCACAGTCACAGGCCTCACTGTCTCTGGTAGGCCGCACCCACACGATCACAGTGCACTTGCACCCCTCAAGTCCAGGTGCACTCACAGCATACCCTATGCCACAACACTGCGCACCCTCGTGCTTCCCACACACAGTCACCTGGGCTTACACTGCCCTTAATCCCCACAGGATATCCGAGCACACAGTGTCCACAGTCACGGGCCGGGTACCACTCTACCTACTCACTGGGTATACCACATGTAAGGGACACAAAAGACACCTGGTACCCTCCGGCACCTCACCTACACTGTACGGTGTAATCACTCACACTTCCAACAACCACTCAATGTTTATTGACCATTCATCCCTCACTCACACGGTAGCGCCAACCCAATCACACCAACACAAGTGCCCTGCCCAATGCCAATGGAAACCTGCCTGAAGTGAACAGGGACACTACGTACCACCTCCCAGGGTACTGGTACGCTCCCACCAACCACCCACTTACATTTCACACAACGTACACACCGGACACAACACCCCCTACCTCCCTTCTAGCTACCTATCACCTACCCAGAACCACCTAAGTACCCCGCATCTCCACCAAAGTGTCACGGTCGCTAAGCCGGACGACCCTACCACCCCTACCCACGCCTATCACACACTAGGTCAGACAACACAGCACACTAACACAGTTTTACAATCACGCACGCTTCTTTATTTCACACACACTCCATGGCGCCACCACTCACGCACATCCACAACTGCACACAAGTATCCCAATTCCCGCTGACTCACCCTACTCTACTATAAAGACCTGGAAGACCCTAACCTAACCTAAAACACCAGTTGCGGTATATCACTGTGACCTGGGGACACAGCGATAGCCCGCACACGTGGTGACTAACTACTAGGGACAAGGATTTACCAAAGGGACTCTAATCTCTTAACGACTGCTACCACCCACACCTCTCCCCAGGACTCACCCTTCTCTTTTAACCCGGGACCACTACCAAACTGGTCGCTGCGTCCCTAAGGGAGGCAACGACAAGTACCCTACACTGTGCCAGCCACTACGTCCTAAACGGAGGCAGTAGCTAACACCCCTAACCCTACTGCCTAACGCTACACCCCTTCTATCACAAACATGGGACAACCCATCCCGGCCCGGAAAGCTCCAGTCCTCGGCGCTGTACGTGGCCCCTCACAGGCTGACACCTCCCCGGAAGACTCTGCACCCCGGCGCTGACCGTGGCTCCTCCGCGGGCCGACACCCTCCCCGAAGACTCTGCACCCCGGCGCTGACCGTGGCTTCCCGCAGTCTGACTCCTCCCTGCGATGGGCACGACACCCAACGTACACACACCAGACGCCCTCTCGACGGGTCCGGGGCTCGTAGGACGCCTCCTCCTCTGAAGGCCCCGCCGGACACCAAGGGTGGAAAAGGCCTGGTGCAGCGCCCTCTCACAGGACGCCTAAACAGGGACGAGGAACCAGTGCCGGAGAACTCCCGGAAGAGCACCGGTAGCCAGAGGAGAGCTGCCCCACAGAAGGCAGACGGCCTGGGTGGTCTCCCTCTCCCGGGGAAACAACAGGCACTGGAAAGCGCCGCTCACCTGCCGGCACGCGGCAGTACAGTAGAACTGCGGTGATCTGGCCCCAGCCTCAGGACGGAGCAGGATACCTGCTGACACAACTGTAGGCCACTACTGTAATGTTGCTACTACCCGAGTCATCAAGGCACATAGGCTACTTGGTAAAGCTTTAACTCTCCATCTCCCTTGCCTACTTCCCACTCGGGCATGAGAGTGACCCCTTGAATTTCGAACCCATCCCCCAACCCATTACTCACTTTGGGGTTATCAGACCCATTTCCTGCCAACCCTTACAACAGCGGTAAAACAATATTCTCTCTGAGCCAATCCACGCTATTACCTATGAAATTATGAATCACACCCAATTCTCGGAGAAATAAACCAATCTAAGCAATCCAACACGGACTCCATGGGCCCCCTTAGGACATACTAAATAATCTAGGAAATGGCCAATTTCACAAGGAAATGTCTCCACACAATAACCAGTAGTAATACACATCTCTCAGAGGGAAAAAAAAACAAAACAAAAAGAACTTATCAATTTTTAGCGGTTCACAGTTCCAGCATTTTCACACAAGAGAATCGGCTCGCAGCCACAATCCTTCACATTATTACCCCTCTTTGCACTGTCAATTATAACCATATATCAAAAACAACATGATTTGTTCGCCAAAATTTCCATCCAGCACCTCACTCTCATGTCATCTCTTGTCAGATAACCCAGTGGTTAATCTTTGTTATGCCAACACAACCACACTTCATACAATATTACATGCTGCACATCATCCGTTTTTATCCTATCGACTGCTAAGCTACTCGCCTTAAACTTTACCTTTCCCTTCTTTCCGACTACTAAAATTCATAACTGGGTTGCCTCCCCACAACCTAAGATATCTTTCTCCAACCCCGTTCTGTCACAAATACATACATCCCTGCACGTGTGACGACTGTCACTTTCTTACAAAACTTCTAACCATATGGACTCACTGTCCTGTACCAAATGCGTACGCCACCGATACAGTCTGCACGCGCACGACACCCGCGTCGAGAACCCTAACTCGTAACGAAAGTGACAAGACACCAATATAAGTTGAATAGTCCCGACCGTACTCCAGTATAAACCACTCGACCATAAATTAGCCTTGGCCCTACTGCACAGTTAACCGATTCCAATGCTGTGCAGGTCAACTCCGAAATCGTAAATTAATTTCAACGAACTCCTACTATTTACAATTGAGATTGAGCACAATCATCAAACCCCTCTATGATTCACGCAGACACATCTGCACCTGACTCCTATTATGATCCTCAACCAAATGCAACCTCGTATTACCCTCTTATTGAACCCACTGACATTACCATGAACTAACCACGAACAATATCTACATCACTGTCCATCAACGGTCATTATATTGAACCCACATTGTCTAGCCAAACTGTCCTGAGGAAATCGAACTCAGAAACCACTAGGTACATTACTTACAAAAATATACAGGAAAGAGGTAACAACACAAACCGGCTGACTACGAATTTCAATCACGGAACCAAGACAACATCATACTAGACAACCAGTATACGCAACGAACACCATACAACTAATCGCAACATGAGACAACTACAGTTCAACTCGCCATAATACAAGACAACACAACGAACTACAACACAACGAACCTAACAGATCACCAACCTGGACATACAGACGATCAACCACACCAGTTCTGCAACTGGCTGACAGTGGCTGCTAACAAGGACGACACCGACTCAGCACAGGCCAAGGCACCCAACCCCGACGAGGACCTGGCACTAACTATATGACTCGAAGTCACTCTTCAAAAACTACCGGCGCTGCCGCCGCACCTACAAGGCGTACGTCCACTCCGACGAACACCAGGGACCGAAGTGAAGCTACCCCAACACATTCCGCCCTGGTCGGAATCAAGCGAACTCTACTCACCACACAAAACAACGATTGGTCAGAGCAGTGTATCCCTCCGCAGAGCTGACACGCCTGACCAACGGACTAGTTGTTGCTCGTGCAACAACACGACAATTTACCACAACAACTCACAGACTTGACAACACAACAACAGCCGATATCCTGCACCGCCTTCTCTGGTATAGAACCAAAGTAATAAAAGGGTAACAATCGGGAACGAAACCAACCTCCCGCTTCCATTCCATTCCTTCAATAAGTGAAGACTGGAATGAAAGAATATTGTATGTCCTATTTCCCCAGCCTCCTACCTAGCCTAATCTTTCTACCTAACCCTGAGGAACTTAACCTAACTCTAGCTAACTAAACCCCAACCTCACATACGCGCGAGCGCGCGTGCACGCACACACACACACACACACACACACACACACACACACACACACACACACACACACACACACACACTCGCACGCATACTCGCACACGCTCTCTATCTTGGACCACCACTACTCTTAAACACGTGGACGTACTAGTTTAGTACCCGCCGATCGGTGACACACCCCCCTGCCTAAGTTTTAACTACAGGTTAAAACCAACAACAACTTTCACTCGATCGGCGTTTTGGCCACACCCTACCTATAACAATCCAATTCTCTATCACTCATTCTGTCCTACTGTTACTTTTGATGCACTCCAAAACTTCCATCCCAACAACATCAACCTTTAAATACATCAACAACCACAGGTTACATCAATCAACCTGGACTAACTCTGCCTCACACGACCTTAACGCAGGCACTTACAGGCAGCCGTTACACTACGCACTACATATAAATTCCATAACTGAGGGGCTCTGATTACGCACAACTGCTGTGTAACACGTGCTACAAACACCACACCCTCAGTAACACTTTGCTATGCCATTCTCTACCAAAGATAACAACACATGCATAGCTTCGACAATGTCAACCTCTCACGACACAGGTTAATGGAACCCTCAGGTTTCTCTCTCTCTCTCTCTCTCTCTCCTCTCTTCTCTCTCTCTCTCTCTCTCTCTCTCTCTCTCTCTCTCTCTCTCTTTCTCTACGGCAAGCGACTCAAGAAGTCTGCCGCCACATTGTCCTTTCCAGACACTGCCTGCACCGTAAACTGAAATGGCTGCAGCTGCAGTGCCCACCTTGTGATTCTCCCACTAACAGACTTCATCTTTTCTAAGTATTGGAGTGGGGAATGATCTGTCTGGACAATAAAGGGAGTCCCATACAAATACACCTGGAACTTTTGTATTCCCCACACCACTGCCAGACACTCCTTCTCTACTATAGGGTAATTCTGCTCTGCAGGGCTTAATTTTCTACTGGCACATGCTACAGGGCGCATCTCTTCAGGGTACTGCTGACACAGTATAGCTCCCACTCCCATTTCTGATGCGTCAGTCTGGAGCACAAATGTCAAACCTGGTACCGGCAAATTACAGACGGGAGGTTGGCAGAAATGCTGCTTCAGAGCTTGGAACGCACGTTCGCACTCGTCGTCCCATTTCACCTGCCTGGTTGTTCCCTTAGTGAGATCAGTAAGGGGCTTGGCAATGTCAGCAAACCGGGGCACAAATTTCCTGTAGTACCCCACTAATCCCAGGAATCCCCGCACTTGTCGTTTGGTCTCAGGCCTAGGCGCATCCAAAATGCGGATCATTTTATCCTGCTCAGGCCATATCTTCCCTGCACCTATCCTGTGCCCTAAGTAGGTGATTTCCCTTCCTCCCAGCTCACACTTTGAAGGCCGGGCTGACAAAGAACATTCCTTGAGTCTCTGGAAAACACGCCTGAGAACCTCTATATGGCTGTCCTGATCAACTGTGGCCACCAGGATGTCATCAATGAAATTATCGACATCTGGGCTCTCAAGTGGCTGCAATAGCTTTCTCATCATGCGCGTGAACACTGCCCCTGAGGTACACAGTCCAAATGGCATAACCTTCCACTGGAATTGTCCTTCCGGTGTAGCAAAAGCAGTCTTCGCGCGGTCCTCTCTACTCATCGGGATCTGCCAATACCCCTTAGCGAGGTCGATCTTACTGAACACCTTCTTCTCTCCAAGCTTGGCGAACAGGTACTCGATATCCGGCATGGGTTCAGCATCGAACTGTACGATGCGATTCAACCTCCTGAAGTCCACACAAAACCTGATCTTCCCATCCTTCTTCTTAACTAGTACGATGGGTGAGCAGTATGGCGACGTCGATGGCTCAATCGCACCCATCCTGATCATGGCTTTGACCTCCTCCCTAACTGTCTCTCGTTGCGCAAAAGGCACTGGGTATGGCTTCGACCTGATAGGGATGTCTGACGTCAACTTGATGCCGCACGTTTCTAGGTTTGTGCATGAGGGCACATCAGTCAGTACTTCCTTGAATTCGGCCACTAACTCGTGCAACTTCCTAGTAAAGTGCTGGTCTTCAGTAAGTACTACCACATCTTTAGGGCCTTCTGTGGCCTCCAAGGGAATGGTAGGAATGTCCTTGCTCATCAAGGGAGTTACTGTTTCCTCTTCAGGCTCCTCCGGCACAACAACCGCAGCTACCGAGGCTGTTGGATCTGCAGCGCGCTCGATGAATGACTTTAGTAGGTTTGCGTGGAAAATCTTCGTCTTTCCCCTACTGCTATGCGGTAATCTGCTTCACCCACTCTTTCTAGTACTGTATAGGGACCCCTCCATGCCAGTTCCAATTTGTTCTGCTTGGTCGGCCGAAGTACTAGTACTCTGGACCCCACAGCTATCTTCCTGGGTTTCGCCCTCAAGTCAAAATGTCGCTTGTACCTATACGCTGCCCTTGCCAAGTTCTCCCTTGCCAGCTCGCATGACTCAGCTATCTTGTTCCTCAAGTTGACGACGTATTCTGCCGCTGTACGGAGCTCTTGCCTTTCCGGTTGTAACCACAGATCTCTCAATATCTGCATCGGCCCGCGCACCTGGCGTCCATATAGCAGCTCAAAAGGCGAAAAACCGGTACTCTCTTGTGGGACCTCTCGGTACGCAAACAGCAGTGCTGGTATCCACCGATCCCAATCACCTGGTTTCTCCTGACATAGTCTGCGCAGCATCCGCTTCAGAGTACCGTTGAAGCGTTCCACCAATCCATTGCACTGCGCATGGTATGGTGTGGTAGTCAGACCCCGAATGGCTACTAGTCGGTAGACCTCCTGCATGATCTGACCAGTAAACTGGGTTCCTCTGTCAGTCAGTACCGACCCAGGGACTCCCGTTCGTGTCCACATGTTGAACGCTGCCTCTGCCACCGACTCACTCGTGATCTGGCGAAGAGGGACTGCTTCCGGATATCTTGTTGCAAAGTCGACCGTCACCAACACGTATCTGTACCCATTCTGGGATGCCGGAACGATGGGACCAATGATGTCCATCCCAACCCGCTCGAACGGCTCACGCATCAGTGGCATCCTCACGAGGGGAACTCTTGAGACTCTTCCCTTGTCCACAGTACGCTGACACTGGAAGCATGACTGGCAGTACCGACGAATGTCAGCATGCATGCCTGGCCAATAAAAATGGCGACCAACTCGCTCCTTGGTTCGGGTGGTACCTAAATGACCAGACATGGGTACGTCGTGGGCTAGCTTCATCACCGTGGTCCGTAGTTCAGCTGGGACGCAGATCTGACTCGCTACGTCCTTGGGACCCTTAAACCGCCGGACCAGTACACCAGACTTCCGAGCGTACTCGACTCGTCCAAACTTGGTGTGGAAGTGCGTCCCTGCTTCACACGCACTCCGAGCCTTCCTCAAGGTTTCATCCTGGTCCTGCAACTGAATTAACTGCTGGGTAGAGGTGTTCAGAACGCATTCCTCGACGGGCAGTGGTACAGGTTCTTGCTGCTCCCTGGCTCTCTGCGCGCGTGTCTGCACTGCCCCTACCAGCGCCGGGTCTGCGTATACAGGCACACGTGTCCAACCGGGATCTCCTACTCTCTTTGCGAAGTTTCCGATCAGGACTTCCTGCACAGGGCTATTCATGACCAAAACCTCCAACTTCCCCGCGATGAATGGTGACTTCAACTCTACTACCGCCACAGGTAACACAGACCTACATCTGGATTCAGCCAACACTACTGGGACTGTCTCTCCTGTGTACGCATCTGCTGGTACTAACCACTTGGCCACTACGGTGTGTCCGGCACCAGTGTCCCGTAATCCATTGGCCGGAGACCCGTTAACTTCTACAATGCACGCAGGCTCGTACCGCTGCTCAGCGCATGGGCGACACAACGTAGGGACTACTCGAGCTTGGGGCTGGTCACAACAATGAACAGCTCCAACAGAATGGGGCTCAGGGCATTTCCTAGCGATGTGGCCTGGCTTCTTGCAGTTGAAACAAACTATGGTCGATCTAGGCCCTTCTGATCTCCTGTTCAGCTGCTGTAGTGCACCATCACTCTGTTGGGATCTCTGTGTGGGCTGGCTCCCTACTGTTTCGCGCCTATTACCCAGGTTGGGCTGGTTAACTGTTCGGTCTTGCCTCGCCTTCCTCCCCAGTCTTTTGGCCTCTGCCAAAACAGTAGCTTCCGTTGCAAGTTGTTCCACAGTTTTCGGGCATGTCTTCCGCACCTCAGTTGTGAACTCTGGAGACAATAGCTGATAAAACTGTTCCTGGAACAGCAGATCCTTTACGTCCTCTGCCACACTCTCATCCTTGCCCGCTGCCGCACACCAGAGGGAAAACCACCGCTTCATCCTTCCCAGCATCTGGCCGAAAGTCTCAGCAGCGTCCTTCTTGATGCTCCTGAACTTTTCCCGGTAGGCCTCAGCATCTAGCCTGAAGTGGCTTAACAGGGCGCCCTTTATCTGATCATAGTCGCCTAACTCATCCGCACTTAACCGCATCACCGCTTCTCTAGCCTTTCCTCTCAGCAGAGACATCAGACGTGTGGGCCATGAGGTCTTGCTCCACTTGCACATCTGGGCTACACGCTCAAATTGGGCGATGAAAGCGTCCACGTCGTCGTTCTCTCCTAACGGCTCAAGGTGGACATGCTTCGTTTCCTCCACCTCAATCAAGCGTTTCCTATGCGCTGCTTCATCTAAGGCCTGTCTCTCTTGTATGATTAGCTCTCGCTCTCTTGCCTCTAACTCGGCTTCATCCCTTCGTCTCTTGAGATCTAACTCGGCTTGCCGTGCTTGAGCTTCTATTTCCCTTATTGCCCTTTCTTCCTCCATCTTCTTCCTCTGCAGTTCCAGTTCCAGCTGTCTCGCTGCTTTCTCATCTTCGATCTTCTTCTGCTTCACCTCTAGTTCCCTCTGCCTAGCAGCTTTCTCCTCTTCTATCTTCTTCTGCTTCATCTCTAGTTCCCTCTGCCTAGCAGCTTTCTCCTCTTCTATCTTCCTCTGCTGCATCTCTAGCTCCCTCTGCCTAGCAGCTTCCTCCTCTTCTATCTTCCTCTGCTGCATATCTAGCTCCCTCTGCCTAGCAGCTTTCTCCTCTTCATCCCTCATCTTCTGCCTCACTTTCTCCTCCATCCGGAGCTCCAATTCTGCTTCTCTCGCCGTCTTCTCATCCTCATTACGTACTGAGTCTGTGACGAACTTGGCGAGGTCTCCCCCAGCTAAACCCATCGCCGCTCCCAACTTGGCAAACTTTGCATAAGCCCCCGTCCCCTGTTCTTGATCCACCCCCGCTCCCTGGTCACTAACCTTAGGTTTGGTATCCGCCGTAGGGGCCTGTGGATCCATGACACTATCGGGGTCGTACTGCGGATGGGCTCGGGTGTGTTTAGACATAGGGTACCCCTACCACCACAGAACTAGCAACGGACAGTATGCGATCTGAGCGCAACTGGAGGTTCCTGACTACGCACTAGCCCCTGAAGCAACTCAGCACAAGTACACAATACTCTCAATGTGTCACGCACCAAGCATAACTCCACCCACACTTGTGTACCTCATACATATACCCACATGGGCTCCAACCCATACAATACTACCAATGCACTGTCTGGTCACGGACTGAACCACGTGACACCGTGTGTCCACTGTCCACTGTGCATGCGCACCAGTTACCCACAGTCACAGGCCTCACTGTCTCTGGTAGGCCGCACCCACACGATCACAGTGCACTTGCACCCCTCAAGTCCAGGTGCACTCACAGCATACCCTATGCCACAACACTGCGCACCCTCGTGCTTCCCACACACAGTCACCTGGGCTTACACTGCCCTTAATCCCCACAGGATATCCGAGCACACAGTGTCCACAGTCACGGGCCGGGTACCACTCTACCTACTCACTGGGGTATACCACATGTAAGGGACACAAAAGACACCTGGTACCCTCCGGCACCTCACCTACACTGTACGGTGTAATCACTCACACTTCCAACAACCACTCAATGTTTATTGACCATTCATCCCTCACTCACACGGTAGCGCCAACCCAATCACACCAACACAAGTGCCCTGCCCAATGCCAATGGAAACCTGCCTGAAGTGAACAGGGACACTACGTACCACCTCCCAGGGTACTGGTACGCTCCCACCAACCACCCACTTACATTTCACACAACGTACACACCGGACACAACACCCCCTACCTCCCTTCTAGCTACCTATCACCTACCCAGAACCACCTAAGTACCCCGCATCTCCACCAAAGTGTCACGGTCGCTAAGCCGGACGACCCTACCACCCCTACCCACGCCTATCACACACTAGGTCAGACAACACAGCACACTAACACAGTTTTACAATCACGCACGCTTCTTTATTTCACACACACTCCATGGCGCCACCACTCACGCACATCCACAACTGCACACAAGTATCCCAATTCCCGCTGACTCACCCTACTCTACTATAAAGACCTGGAAGACCCTAACCTAACCTAAAACACCAGTTGCGGTATATCACTGTGACCTGGGGACACAGCGATAGCCCGCACACGTGGTGACTAACTACTAGGGACAAGGATTTACCAAAGGGACTCTAATCTCTTAACGACTGCTACCACCCACACCTCTCCCCAGGACTCACCCTTCTCTTTTAACCCGGACCACTACCAAACTGGTCGCTGCGTCCCTAAGGGAGGCAACGACAAGTACCCTACACTGTGCCGGCCACTACGTCCTAAACGGAGGCAGTAGCTAACACCCCTAACCCTACTGCCTAACGCTACACCCCTTCTATCACAAACATGGGACAACCCATCCCGGCCCGGAAAGCTCCAGTCCTCGGCGCTGTACGTGGCCCCTCACAGGCTGACACCTCCCCGGAAGACTCTGCACCCCGGCGCTGACCGTGGCTCCTCCGCGGGCCGACACCCTCCCCGAAGACTCTGCACCCCGGCGCTGACCGTGGCTTCCCGCAGTCTGACTCCTCCCTGCGATGGGCACGACACCCAACGTACACACACCAGACGCCCTCTCGACGGGTCCGGGGCTCGTAGGACGCCTCCTCCTCTGAAGGCCCCGCCGGACACCAAGGGTGGAAAAGGCCTGGTGCAGCGCCCTCTCACAGGACGCCTAAACAGGGACGAGGAACCAGTGCCGGAGAACTCCCGGAAGAGCACCGGTAGCCAGAGGAGAGCTGCCCCACAGAAGGCAGACGGCCTGGGTGGTCTCCCTCTCCCGGGGAAACAACAGGCACTGGAAAGCGCCGCTCACCTGCCGGCACGCGGCAGTACAGTAGAACTGCGGTGATCTGGCCCCAGCCTCAGGACGGAGCAGGATACCTGCTGACACAACTGTAGGCCACTACTGTAATGTTGCTACTACCCGAGTCATCAAGGCACATAGGCTACTTGGTAAAGCTTTAACTCTCCATCTCCCTTGCCTACTTCCCACTCGGGCATGAGAGTGACCCCTTGAATTTCGAACCCATCCCCCAACCCATTACTCACTTTGGGGTTATCAGACCCATTTCCTGCCAACCCTTACAACAGCGGTAAAACAATATTCTCTCTGAGCCAATCCACGCTATTACCTATGAAATTATGAATCACACCCAATTCTCGGAGAAATAAACCAATCTAAGCGATCCAACACGGACTCCATGGGCCCCCTTAGGACATACTAAATAATCTAGGAAATGGCCAATTTCACAAGGAAATGTCTCCACACAATAACCAGTAGTAATACACATCTCTCAGAGGGAAAAAAAACAAAACAAAAAGAACTTATCAATTTTTAGCGGTTCACAGTTCCAGCATTTTCACACAAGAGAATCGGCTCGCAGCCACAATCCTTCACATTATTACCCCTCTTTGCACTGTCAATTATAACCATATATCAAAAACAACATGATTTGTTCGCCAAAATTTCCATCCAGCACCTCACTCTCATGTCATCTCTTGTCAGATAACCCAGTGGTTAATCTTTGTTATGCCAACACAACCACACTTCATACAATATTACATGCTGCACATCATCCGTTTTTATCCTATCGACTGCTAAGCTACTCGCCTTAAACTTTACCTTTCCCTTCTTTCCGACTACTAAAATTCATAACTGGGTTGCCTCCCCACAACCTAAGATATCTTTCTCCAACCCCGTTCTGTCACAAATACATACATCCCTGCACGTGTGACGACTGTCACTTTCTTACAAAACTTCTAACCATATGGACTCACTGTCCTGTACCAAATGCGTACGCCACCGATACAGTCTGCACGCGCACGACACCCGCGTCGAGAACCCTAACTCGTAACGAAAGTGACAAGACACCAATATAAGTTGAATAGTCCCGACCGTACTCCAGTATAAACCACTCGACCATAAATTAGCCTTGGCCCTACTGCACAGTTAACCGATTCCAATGCTGTGCAGGTCAACTCCGAAATCGTAAATTAATTTCAACGAACTCCTACTATTTACAATTGAGATTGAGCACAATCATCAAACCCCTCTATGATTCACGCAGACACATCTGCACCTGACTCCTATTATGATCCTCAACCAAATGCAACCTCGTATTACCCTCTTATTGAACCCACTGACATTACCATGAACTAACCACGAACAATATCTACATCACTGTCCATCAACGGTCATTATATTGAACCCACATTGTCTAGCCAAACTGTCCTGAGGAAATCGAACTCAGAAACCACTAGGTACATTACTTACAAAAATATACAGGAAAGAGGTAACAACACAAACCGGCTGACTACGAATTTCAATCAC
>CM065741.1:52365161-52370161 GCA_033310375.1 Conus canariensis | reverse complement strand
ATGGCGACCTCGAAGGACGCTATACATACATATCTGATTCTCGCTGCAGTGTTGATGATTACTTTATCATTTCAAGAGATCTTGTTTTGTATATGACTCATGTAAATTTCAAGTTTTAGACCGCATAGACTCGGATCACATGCCTGTTTCTTTCATTGCTGTTTTCCAAAGGAAAATGTTGTTGACAATAACGAACAAGTAAAGCATGTTATAGAGAAACTTGTATCGAATAGTGATTGTGCTAATCGATTTCAAGAACTTTTATGCAGCGTAGATGTTGTTCGAAAAATTGAAAATGCCATGGATATGATACAATCCGACGTAACTGAAGCTTTGAACATGTTTAATGAGTTTGTAAAGGAAAGTGCTAAGTGTATGAAGAAGCATATACCTGTCAATAGAAATCACAGGTGTGATGAAAGTATGATAAAGAGTGCCGAATCAGTAAACTAAAAGCTAGAAAATTATTAAGAATTAGCTGTCGTACTCGTGAGCCACAAGATAGAGCGGATTATTGTATTGCAAGGCCAGAATACAAAAAAATGGTTAAAAAGAAAGGAGAAAGAGTATAGTAAGTTCCTAATAGTAAGTTGATTTCCTCAGTTAAATGCCAAAAGACTTCTGGAAGACTGTTCAGAAAGTATCTTTCAAAAGAAAGCAACCAAAGAATAAGATAACAAACGATATTTGGTTTCATCATTTCCAAACTTTGTTAGAACAGAATGTTAGTGACAGTGTTAATGAAGAAGTGGCGGATGCTGATGTAGATAGTTCATTTAATCGTCCAATATCCATAGAAGAGGTTACTTTAGCTATGGTCTTATTGGAAAATTATTTAAGCACGCAACACAGCAGCTGTGCTATTTTTTCATGAATTATTTAATAAGTTATTTAATGAGGGCTTGTACCCTGATAATTGGTATGAATAAATTATTTTGCCTATTTGAAAAAGGCGATGTGGACAATCCCAATAATCATAGAGGAATTTCCCTTAGTGACATTAGCAGTAAACTATTTGGAATAATTATTAATAGGAGAATACAAGAATGGGTTGATGAGAATGATATATCCATGGAACAGCAAGCAGGATTCAAAAGGGTTATTCGACCGTGGATCACATGTTTTACTTTGTTGGCACTTATCCAAAAGCAGTTTCCTCGCAATCGTAAGCTATATGCTGCTTTATAGGTTTTCAAAAGGCATTTGATTCAATCAATAGAAATATACTTTGGCCAATACTACAAAAAAATGGTATATGCAGTAAACTCTATAGGTGTATAAAAAGCATGCACAATGTTGTTAGAGCTGGAGTCCGTTGTAGAGGTAAACTGACAGATTTTATTAACTGTACAAGTGGGGTCAGACAAGGAGATGCATGTAATCCAGTGTTATTTTCTTTGCTTATAAATGAACTAGCTATAGACGTTATCAATAATGGGAGACATGATGCCTTGTTGTCCCTTGATACCTTAGAGATGTTTATTCTCTTATTAGCTGATGATATTATTTTGATATCAGAAACGCCTGTTGGTCACAGACTCAGTTGAATAATCTACGACGTGCACTGGTACACTTCAATTAAAAGTTTATATGTCAAAAAGTAATATCAGGGGGTTTTTGAAAGGGGGGGTATTGGGGGAAGGGGGAAAGAGGGTTTTGGTGAATTAATATGCCGTTGTTAAGCATAGGGTTTTTTGGTTAAGTTTTTACACGGTTGAGTTACACTTGCTTGTAAAGAGCTGACAATAGGGCAAAGAATTTTTTTACTATGTATTATGAAAAAGTTGTTTTTTTGAATGAACATCCTTTGGGGATTCATCGGTTATCATCCCAAGCACCCCCCCGCTGTACTTTACGGCTCAAAAATTATCGGTTTTAGACAAAGCTCACTTGTTCAATCTTACATTTACTTGCTTGAAAAATTTTTTGGGTAGACAGTTTAACCGAATGATAGATATAGGAAAAAAACTAATCCTATCCAATAGTTTTTTTTCGGCTTTAATTGCATTCGATATTGGTTAAATTATTGCAAATGGTAATGATAAATTCCTAGAAAACCCACAATTGCTTCTAGATAGGGGACCAAAGGTAAAAAAAAAGGGGCCTCCAAATTACATATTTTTTGACAAAAGGGGTTCGGTATGTCGGTTAAAAAAGGGGGTGGGAAATGTAAAAGTATTTTAAGTATTTTCAGGCAACGACTAATGATTGTAAGGGTAAAAATTTGACCATATTCACAATGTGTAGATTTCGTTCTATACTAATTTTTGCAGTGTGCATGGTTTGAAACCATATTTTCCAAAATTTGAAGATTTTTTCAGTATGAAAAAACCCCCCTTTCGATTTAATACAGATTTAAAAGTGCGCCTTTTTAATACAAAGGGGCAAAAAAAAGGGTCGGATTTGTCCAGTATGTAAATAGCAAAAAAATGAAATCTTTTGTTCTTTCGTCCGTTTTTTAATGGATTCGTGAAATGTTCACCGAACAAAGTTTTATATCAAACCTTTTTTTTAAAATTGTGTTTTTTTAATGTTTCTCAATTTTTAGAAAAAAACTTTCAATGTTTCTTTCAAAACTTTTTAAGTTAAAAAAACTGCCACTCTTAAGTTTGTTCCCCTTTTGTTTTGTTTTGGTTAACATAACTAGCGCTGCTTCAATGTTTTCGTCGTTCACTTCCCCCAAAAGGGGGGCCCTTGGCCAAATGAAAAAAAGGGATTCAAAATTCCGAATCTGAATCCGAATCCGAATCTTCTCCTGGACACAGTCAGCCCCATTGTTGAGTTTTTAGATTGTGTCCATTTTAAAATTTTCACCATCAAGGTGTCCACATTCTGCTTTGTAGTGATATTGAACAGGTATTAACTGGACTTTTCTGATGTCATGCCCCCAATTGCAAAATACCCCTTTTCTAAAAAAGGTTAAAAGGGGGACTTCACATAGCAAAGTTGCTCTGGTTTTTTTTCGTGCGTCATCGCGTTTTTTTTTTTTGTTGTTTTTGTTGTTTTGTTGTTATTTTCATGCTTCACGCAGGGGCTTGGTTTTTAAAGTTTAATGAAAAGACGGAAGGAGTCTGCAAATTTTAAAATCCTGAAGAAAATCTCTTCAGACCCGACTGTCTGTTCGGGGGTTCGGAACCTTAAACCCGACACCTTACCCTCCAGTTAAAGGGGTCACGCTTTTAAGTTTTCCTTGTTGATGATTATGTCTGTTGGTTTCTTTTTTGGGGGTTTTTCAAGTCCTTTTTCTCCGTGGTAAATGCCTTGTGGTACCTTTAAAAATGATAATGGGAAACCAGTGAAATTTTTTACTGGGGGAAAACAAAGCATGCGTACCCCTGTGTATTCCCATCCCCCCCCCCTCTCTACCCCCGTTTCCTTTTTTCCCCCCCCCCCCTCCCCTCCTACCTCTGTTCCATTTCCCCCCCCCCTCCCTCCCCTTTCCTCTGTTCCATTTTCCCCCCCCCCTCCCTCTCTCTACCTCTGTTCCTTTTTCCCCCTCCCCCTCCTCTCTTACCTCTGTTCCATTTTCCTTCCCTTCCCCTCTTAAAACCCCTTTTCCATTTTCCCATCCCCTCCCTTCTCTACCTCTTTTCCATTTTCCCTTTCCCCCCCTCCCTCTTTTACCTCTGTTCCATTTTCCCCCTCCACAAACCAAAAGTCTTTGTCTTTTTTCAGGGGTTTTTAAAAAAAGATTTTTTGGGAAGGGAAAGTTTTTGTGTGTGTGTGTGTGTGGGGTGTGGTGTGTGTGTTTTTGGTGTGGTGTGGGGTGTGTGTGTTTCCAAATTTTTTGCCTATTGCTTTTGTTTGAAGAGTTGTCCTTGCAAACGGGGATAAAATAAGGTGGGGTAAAAAAGGACATACTCAAGGGGGAGAGGAATGGAAAAGGTGCAAAGGGATTAAGATGATTTAATGGGGAAATTTTTTTTTTTTATGTCCTTTTTCTGGGTGTGTTGTGGTTTTGTGTGTGTGTGGTGTTGGGGTGTGGTTGGGCGCGCGCGCGCGCGCGCGTGCGTGTGGCGTGCGTGTCGTGTGTGGGTTGGGTGTGTTTGGGGTGGTGTGTAGTGGTATGGTAGGGTGGGGGGGTGGGGTTGTGTGTGTGTGTGGGGTTTTGGTGTGGGGGTGTGGTTTCGCGCGCGCGCGCGAGGCGCGCGTTTGTAGTGTGTTGAGTGCGTCGCACGCATGTGTTGTGTGTTTATGTGTGAATTAAGGGTGGGGTTGTTCGTGGGGGGATGTGTGTGTGTGTGTGTGTGTGTGTGGGTGTTTGTGTGTGTGTGTGTGTGTGTGGTGTGTGTGGTGCCCCCGGGTGCTATGAATGTATGTCTGCAGAGTGTCCAGTATTGGATTGATGTGAAATCGTTTGTACGCTGCATTATGGTGTTGGAAAGGGGGGGGTGAAGGGGGGGAGGGATGATCGGTAGGGGGGGGGAGGATGGTGTGGTGCAACCATCCCCCGTTTTATTTAAATATCTCCCCCCCCCCCCCAAACCCTCGTGTGTGTGTGTGTGTGGTGTGGTGTTGTGTTGTGGTGTGTGTGTGTGGGTGTGTGGAAGGGGAGGAGAGAAGAGAGAGGAGAGGGAGAGAGAGAGAGGTCACAGCCCCAAAATCCCCTTATGTCATCTAAGTTTTCTCACCCCCCCCTGGGCTGGGGATCAAGGAGAAGACGGGACCAATGACCCGTATTGTTTCCCGGGTGGAGACATTGATCGTGTGCTGTCTTGGGGTACAGAAAAAAATTTGTCTGGTTCGCGTTGCTACGGCCCTTTTCCCGGATCAGATTTCGGGGAACCAATACAACAGATAATATGATGTTTTTTACACTTCCTTATGAACGGGATTCAAGGGGTCATGACTTTATTTCCCCTTAAAATCTTTGCCAAACAGTAATGTAAGATAGGGAACTGTTAGCCTACCTTGTTTCCCAACATTTACAATATTGTTCAACTTGAAATATGTAACCACACACACCCAAAACACAACACACACACAAAACACACACACAC
>CM065741.1:52347253-52365061 GCA_033310375.1 Conus canariensis | reverse complement strand
CCATCTTCTGTGTATTCAAAACCATAAACATTTCCTGGCACTCCTATCGGATCAAACTCAAATGTGTCTGCTAGGTCTTTTAGCTCTACTGCGACGCATTTGGGAGCTAGCTGTACTTTTGATTCTGGCCCGCGAGACATTCTTTTTAATATGAAAATTAAATGAACAAATTGCTGTAAACAATCTATAATAAACAATCTATAATAAACAATTTGTTACAAACAAACTTATTGAACTGGTGGGTCAGTCCGCAAGCATAGTTTAGCGTGCTTAGATTTTTCTAACTGCTCTTTTTTTTTTTTTTTTTTAGCTCATCCTTGTCCCTTATTATATAATTTTCACTTAAACAGTCTTCAAAACTATCTTTGTCCTTAGTGTAAAATAAGATAACTGATTTTAACTGCGATCTAAAGTCTTTTAAGACAGCATTGTATTTCTGAGTTAAAAACCACACAAACTAATGCGTGGTGGCCACTAAAGGCTAGCTTTGACAGAGTGTTTCTTTTTTTAACAATGTCTCGTTCAGCTGAACAGTCATCAATAATAAACAGTGTTTCAGTTCCCTCAAATTACCTATAGTAATGTTCTAAACAGTCGCTTAGCTTGTCAGTAGGATCAACTAAAAATATATTCTCGTCTGTCCAAACAAACTGCCTTTCTTTGTAAGACTTGTTATGCTTAATGGTTGTGCAGAATATAACAATGTACTCGTAATGAAACCTGTAGATTGTTTGTAACAAATCAAGTACGAAGACAGTTTTCCCACACCCAGTAATCCCACAAATAAGCGAGCAGTGTGGGTCTTTGGGCAGAAAGTTCAAACTATCCATCTGTTTTTAATAGGTTATTTCTTTTTAACATGCATTTTAATAGGCTATTTCTTTTAGCCTGTTTTCTTCAATGTTTAACTGAGCGTCAGAAACCACAAAAACGTGCATTTGTATCTGACCGTTTCCATCTGCTTTCTTGTTAATCTGTATGGTTATGCCATCTGCCCCCACCCTTCTTCCACTTCCAAATAATTTGTTGTCATATGTTGATCTAAAATCTAGCCATAGTCCATATTGTTTTGTTAAGTAATCTTCGAGTCTTACATCATGAAGGTGAAGTTTTTTTTACACACAAGATCAGCTGTAGGATTCGTTTGTCTGCCTCCAGCAAACAATTTTCTTGCTTCGTCAAAGTGTTGGTGAGGTAAAAGTCCGGTTGAATACAACTGAATAGGCTTGCCGTCTATTGTGCAAGACAACTGCTCAATTTTTGGATTATAAAACACCTCAGTTTCTCTGTGAAAAGGAGTTGTAACTTCAGTAAACAGCAACAAAATTCCCTTTAACGACCTAAGAGAATAACTTAGACCTATGTTCCAGATAGCGTCTTGTTTGTTTTTATTTTCTGTAATGTGATGCACAACTCTTTCAAAATAAATAACCGTCTTATTTTTATACTGGGTTAAGACTGTTCTGGCTAGTTCAGGGTTAGTAACAACATCAAACTCAAGAGAGATGCCACTGACTGTGTATTTGGCTAAAGGGTCTTCAGACAGAATAACAGACCCGCTGTCATTAAATGTCAGTTCATAAGTAACGTTTATCTCTTAGTGCGCCTTGGTAATATGGTTGATGCGTTTTTAACAGTTCAAAATCTAGAGGAATGCAAAATCTGTTGCCAAATGCTAGAGCTACTGCCTGGTCTTTATCATCATCCTTTGCATCCTCAGCATTAAGCCTGTGTTTAAGACCGTTTGGGCCTTGTATTCCCTGATAAGCTTTGTCTTTTCTTTCTGCTCTGGGCAGCCATAGGTCAGAATAGAGTGTAAAAATGTCTGCGTAATGTAGTGAGAAAACTTCTCTGCCCTCCAGTTTAATTAACATAGATTTAGTAATGGCCCTACCCAAGTTAGCAACAACAGTAGCATTAGGATCTGCTGAATTAATATCTATTTTGAATGACAGTTTAGCAGTGCCTGGCATTATAACATCGTCAGCCCCAAGTTCAGGAAATCTTACTGTTACCCCTTGACCGGGTTCAACTGTTGATGGATTATTTATAACAAGTACAGTCTGTCTTATACCTTTTATGCCATGGGGTTCCTTCGCTTTTCTGTATGGATCAAGATCACAACCGTATGAGTTCATTTTTATAAAACAAAAAATATTAAATATATAAATATGGATGAAGATTTTGACCCAATTGATCCTATTGAAGAAGAAGATGATGAAGAACTGGGTCCTTCATTGCAAGAACTTGAAGGAGCAGCGGCAGGTTCTTCAATCCCTTCATTAGAAGAAGGAGTAGAAACACCCCCTGCAGTTAGTGCATCTCGTGCAGAGCTATTAACAAATAAAATTAACTCATTCTACATAAGCATAGGACAAGAACCACCAGAAGGTCACAGTCCTTTTGATTTTAGGATGGATAAAAGTAACCATCTGTTTATAAGGACTCGTAAAGGAAATTTTGTAAGAGTTACTACAAAGCCAGACCCAACTAAGTTTTTAAAACTAAGCACAATTAGACAGAGGATCGCTGTTGCTGACCAAAGGCGATTAAATATTTTAGATCTAAGGCCTGAGGCTGTTAGTCTTTTACAGAACTTGGAGCAAGGGTTGCCAACACAATCTGAAATACAAATGTACTCTATTGAAGAGTTAGGTCGTAGAACAGACGAAACAATAACAGAACTTGAAACGAGTTTTAATGAAGAAACAGCTTTAAAAACAATTGATGATTCTCCATTGCCTATGCGTGAAATCATGGGTCTTAATACTGCTCTACGGACAATAAGGGGTGAACTAACAAGCAATTTGGCAAAACTTGGTGAACTGAATAGAGAGATAGAAGAAAAAAAAAAAAACTGGCTGATGCAGATGATAACAATTTAGGGCAAGAAGAAAAGGCTAGAATACAACAGAAAATACAGGATTTAATGCTAGAAAGGGCAGCCAGGTTAGAAGTGCTGTCTACTAACAGAGCACAGTAGCATCACAAACAAACAATTAGAGAAACTATAAACAGAATACTTTATGAAAATACTACGCTAGCAGAAAGAATAAGGACTCTGTTCAGAGAACAGGGGATTACAATAGTTAGTATAATAACAGCCATTGGGTTTGCTATCTCTACACTCGTTTATGCATGAACCGGTGGTGCGCCAACAGGGCCAGTAGCACCTCCAACGCCTCAGCCTGGTAAAAGTTGGATTAGAAAACAATTACACCATCTAGCAAACTTATTAAAGAAGTTAGCTGCCAAAGCGCTTGATGCTGTGCCTGGCATAATAGGCAGTGCTGTTAGTTGGGTTTTGTCTACTATAGGCAAAGTGGCCGGCTATATGGCTGACCATCTCTGGACGTTAGGAGTGCTAGCTGCTGGTTTAATTTTTAGTGAAACAAAGTATAGCCAGTCCAGTAAAAGTTAAAAACACAACAAGGGCTGTCTTTTCGCTAGTGTGTCTGTCGGGGTGAAGTATATTAACAGGCGGTGTTGGTGGGCTGCTTTCTGGCTGTGGGGTGCTTATAACTGGTGGTGGTGGGTCGCTTTCTGGTTGTTCAGGGCTAGGCGCTTTTTTTAAAACGGATGGTGCAGGCCTTGTGTTTAAACCTTGATTATGCCCTAAGTTTTGGTCGTCTCCAGCTATGAGAATTTAATTATTATAATTCTGTATCATGCCAATCTGTAGTCTAAGGTCAGAAGGCAGCATGTATAATCCATGGCCCACAACAAAGTCAACCTTTGACCTAGCATGTGAAAGAACGTTTTGCTACCTTTGTATGCTGGAAGGCAAATCAACAGCAGAGTTAATAGCATCTTCTAAATTGGCTAGAAATTGTTTTCTGGCGTCAAAGCCTGTAGATTCGTCCACTATGCTAGACTTGGTCTGTGCTTGTGCTCCTAATAAACACCAAACGTACGTCCGTATGGAGTCATTAAGTCTTTGCACTCCTGGCATTGTTAGGCCTTTACTTTCATCTAAGATAAATGTTGCCCAAGCATTGGGGTGTTTTTGTTCTATTGATCCCAATCTAACTTGCTTGTTTGGCTTAAAAGAGGTGTGGCCAGGCCAGTAGTCAAAATCATATTCTCTACCTTGACCCCACAAATACAATGTGCCTAACCCGTGATTGCGGTCTAACTTTTGTCTAAAGTCAGTTGAAGGTTTAATGTTAAATTCGTTGCAGATTCTTTCACATGTATTATTGTCCATCGAGCTGAGAAATGGATTAAACGCGTTGTCGTTGGGGAGGCGCACCTGTAGTTCAGTTAGTATGCGCCTATACTGGTAATAAACATGAAAGTTATATACTGACCTTACTAAGAGATTGGGGTGGTTTAAATGGCTTGGATATGAAACACCGCAGCCAGTGGTTGAGCAGTAAACTGCAAAATTTAACTGATTCTGGTAAAAAGCCATGGGGTGGGTTGACCATGCTGATGGCACACTATCACTCTTTATTGGAGGATTTAAATATCTAGTTAGTGGGTTTACAAGTCTAACTTGGAAGCCATATGATTCATCCACTGCAATGGTTAGGACACTGAAGTTCAAAGATTTGGGCTCATAAACCCCTCCTACATTGTAAGTGGCACTTTCATTATGTTTAAAAGGTTCCATTTTTAAATAGTTTTTTTTTAAATAGTTATAAAAAGGATGCACATTTATATAACTAAACAAAACACGCGTGTGTTCTTAAAGTATCCAATTGACAATAGGCGCGGTGATAGTAGGGTTGCTCTTAGAGAAATTGGTTTTAAAGTTAAGTGGTTTAATATATCTGAAGAAGCTCAGAATAACTGGATTAATATTAGTAACGAAGGGGGCAATCAAATGAATCAGATAATAATACCAGAAGGTTATTACAACTTTTGTTCTTTAAAAGAAGTACTTAACGAATTTGGCATATTGCTAAAAATTAACGAAGCAAACCTCAGAATTACTATGCATTTTCCACTAGAAGAAAAAAGAGAATACATTCTTCCTAAAGGACTTGCTAAAATCTTGGGCTTCCACAGTAGTGACAGATCTTATAAATTTAATACAAGAGAAGGCAACTATCAATTTGAAGGTGATGAACCATCTGCTTTTCTCGTGAACCCAGTGTTGTATGTCCATTTACAAGAGTTAAAAACAGACAGTAATTTATTTGATGGCCATCCATCTACAGTTCTAAGAGCACTACCATCAATTAAGGCGGGGTTTTGCGATTATCAGTTAAACACATTTGGTGAAAACAGCCAATTTAAAGAATTAGTTGCAGGGTCTATAAATTCAATGTGTGTAAAAATAACTAACCAAGACGGAAAACCAGTTGTTTGTTCTGATTTATTAGTAGTGCTTGAAGTAGAAGAGCGTACTAGAAAAGTAGTAAGGTCTCACTCTCAATCCCGCGGGCGTTAATTGTGTTAGGATGACTAATTCTGTTAAACCATTAGATTTTTATGCTATGGAGAGAATATCAATATGTGTTCACGATCACCCCATTTTTATTCTGCGCGCAAGCCCCCACTTTAAAGTAACGATTACTTCGATTTTTGGGTTTTTTGCATGCTAATTTGGGGTTTTGCTTGTTAATTGGGTTTTTTGCATGTTAAATTTTTTTGTAAAAAATGTGTTAGTTTTTGTAAAAAACAGCAATAAAACGAAGAAATTTTTTTTAAAAAGAGGAGGTTTGCGTGCAAAATAAAATGGGGTGGTCTTGAACACAGATATTGATATTCTCTGCGTGAGACATTGAAAGAATGAAGAAAAGTAAGGAAATGGGGTAAACAATATTGACTGGATGACACAGGAAACGACTGAATGAAGCGCCGGCAGACAGCTCTTAAGTCGGCACTGCCAAGGTAGGCAGCCCGTTGCGCACAAGAGTGTGGATTCAGCGCCTAGAACCTATGACACGGCGCTTTATAAATGCTATGTTAGTACCATTATCATTATTATCATCGTCATCATCATCATTGATATTATTATCATTATTATTATCAATAAGACTAGTTCTGGTATTTTCTTTGTTGCCCAGTCCCCCTAGAGCCGTTTCAACCATGAATATGTTCATGGCATTCCAGCGTCGACACATCGCTCGATTCCAAAAGCCTAATGTTGTCCAAAGTTAGTCTGTTGACAAAACCCTGTGGGTAAGTTAGACCCCCTCTCTCCCCCCCCCCCCCCCCCCCCCCCCCCAATTCGCACCACATGAATGTTTTGAAAATGCCAGAGATGAAGGAGAAACAAGGATTTCTCTCTCTCTCTCTCTCTCTCTCTCTCTCCTCTCTCTCTCTCTCTCTCTCTCTCACCTCTATTCACCTTCGTCCTTTTCCTGGTTCAGCCTAATCTCGTGCTAGAGCTGACCCAGTTACGCAGATTTTCACAGAAGAGCGGGTCAGTCCGAAGAGGTAGAAGAGACAAGAATAGTATCTTCGTCTTTCGGTAGCGCTTCTTCAAGGCATTCGAAAAAAAGGGAAGTAAGTCAATCTCTTTCAACGATTACTTCCCCGGCGTTTAATAATGGAAAGGAGTTCAGACCGGGACGAACTTATTTCATCATAATTCCGATCTGGATAACACCATGGGTTCAGGGATCTCCGGTGTTTCCCCCCATTTATCATTAAAAAAAAAAAATCATTCGAACTGGAGAAGGGAAGTAACAATCCGTTCCAACGATTACTTCCCCCATGTTTAATAATGGAAATGAGTCCAGACCGGGACGAACCCGTTTCATTAATACTTCCGATCCGAATAACACACAATGGTTCTGGGATCTCCGGCGTTCCCAAGCGTAAAACAAACAAACAAACAAACAAACAAACAAAAATCAATTAATCATCAGTCAGCACTCTTCACCCCACAGCCGGCAAAATCTTTGTTAACGGTCTTGTATCAGATTATGCTGGACGAAGTCTTAATATGTGATTTCTCGTTGCTACCAAGATTTGCAAACACATTTTTTTGCAACAAACAACCGTTTCATTCATCTATCTGTGGATTTCGTTATATAAGGGCAAAAATCAGAATCACTGGGCCGCCGAAGGAATTAAAGAAAAAATTTGTTTTGAATTATGGACACATTTTCCGTTCCTATTGGGATCAAGAGTTAATTTATTTCCTTTATAAATATATTTTATGTATGTAACTTATTCATTTATCTACATATTTAAAACTGCCTGAACTGGTCAGCGCGAGGAATGTGTAAGCAATTGATGTGGACAGGAACTTTTAAAACTGCAGTCAATGGGTGGGGATGAGTAGTAGTAGTAGGGATTTCACTTCGGTGGGTTGGGGAACTGGAGAGAGAATGAGGTGGGTGGGGAGCAGTTCGTTCGGGCTTTTCGTTTATTTTTATAATCATTTTTGTAAAAGACAGATACGCCGTAACCCGGTCAACCTATTCATATACGCCCCGGTCCCCCCTCTCTCACCCCCTTATTTCCTTTCAACGCCGGGTGAGATTGTGTCCCATGACCACCCAAATCTCATTCGTTATCCCTTTTCTCTGGCGAACGATGTTCATAGCCATCCTTATAGTTTCTAGGTTGTCAACAAGGGTGCCCCCCCACCCCCCCCCCACCCTTCCCCCCTCCTTCGCAAGCATGACGGACAAATTAGAGACCTGAAAAGGAGCTCGAGTTCCCTCCCCTTTCTGTAGGAGTCAATCGCTACGCCAAGGGGTCGGGTCGGGGAGGAGAAGAGGCCTGGGCGGCGGCAGTGCCGCCTCTTTCCGAGGGATAAAGACGATCGCGCGTGCTGCTGCCCAAAACTGACTCCGCCCACTTTCCCCCACTAATCTGAACTGGAACAGTCCGCACGCATCAAACTTGTTGCCGGAACGTAGGCTACAAAGGACAAGACAAGACGAGGCAAAATTATTTACGAGGATAATAGATAAGCGCTGACGCGCTTTTTTTTTTTTTAAATCCAGTCCTCGCCCTGAGTAGGGACTACAACACGCAGTGAAATGAAATAATGTAAGAAAACAAACAAGCAAGCAAAGCGGTCGTGCAATCATATCGGAACATCAAATGAAAATAGAAGAGAAATGAAAAAAATAAAAATAATCATAAACAAAAAATAGAAATAAAAATGAGAATAACAATAATGAAGATGAAGGAGAGAGTGGGGTTAGGGGCGAGGTGGGCTGGGGGAACATATGTAAATGTACTACAACGTACAGAATTAGCATGTATAAAAACAGTAAAATTAATATGACAAAGTACGTACATAATTTTGATAAAATGAATATGACAGAGTACGTACATAATTTTGAACACACACATACATGCACGCTCGCATGCACACACACACACACACACACACACACACACACACACACACACACAGAGAGAAAAGACAGACAGAACAGAGAGAGACAGAGATAGAGAGACAGAGACAGAGAGAGAGAGAGAGAGAGAGGGGAGAGAGAGAGAGAGAGCAAGGCACAACATGTAATCATTTTTCGTAAGGCATGAAAATACGTAGAAGGTATTCAGCAAAAGGGGAGGGGGGGGGGGGGGGGGGGGGGCAACAAAAAAAGAAAAAAAAAGGAAAGAGAGGAAGGAAGGGAGAGGGGAACAGCATGAAATGCAATAATTTGAAATGGAAATGTACTAAAACGTACAACAATTAGCGTGTATAAAATCAGACAGTAAAATGAATATGACAAAGTATGTACAGAATTCGGAACACACACACACGCAGAGAGAGAGAGAGAGAGAGAGAGGAGAGAGAGAGAGAGAGAGAGAAACTGGAGACAATGAATAAATGAAACTGTAAGAGAGAGAGAGAGAGAGAGAGAGAGAGAGAGAGAGAGAGAGACAGACAGACAGACAGAGACAGACAGGACAGAGACAGACAGACAGACAGACAGCAGAAAGACAAGAGAGAGAGAGACAGAACTGGAGACAATCAATGAATAAATGAAACTGTAATCACTCGCAGAAAAGATCATGTTAAGACAAACACATTAATGCTATGTGCAATATAACACAGGAAAGAGCCGACTAAATATTAAAATTAAAAAATGCATATCATATATGAGCAAAATCGTAAGGAGATGAGACAAAGAGAGCATGTACTTAAATACAAAGAGAGAGAGAGAGAGAGAGAGAGAGAGAGAGAGAGAGAGAGAGAGAGAGAGAGAGAGAGAGATCTCCCCCTCCATCTCACACGCACCGCGATGTTCTAATTGCGTATTGCTGTACCCTATTGCAAAGACGGGGAACAAATCTGGTCCTTTTTCACCAAGACTGCTGTGACAGAAGTACTTGTTCCTAAAACCATTTCTTTTAAGACGTAAAACTCAACGATCAACATTTGGTCCCTCCATTGAAACATTGGCGAGGGGACAAGGAGGGAGAGTGGAGGGGGGGGGGGGGGGGCGCCCGACTATCTTCTGGCCCCCTCTAAATATTTCAAGCTCCCAAAAATATGGACGGCATATACATACGGTACCCCCCCCCCCCCTCCTCAAATTCCACTCCCGCTTTTACATGAATTGGCAAGACTAAAGTGCATCCCCTCTAAAAAAAAATTAAAGAAACAAAGAAAAATTTCCGCTCCCCCTCCCCTTTACCCAAGAATTTTGACTCCCCCCACCACCCCCTCCCCAGGCTTTATTAAAAAAAAAAAAACACTTTTGGAAACGATCTCTCCTACCCCCTTTTCTATCTCCCCCACTCTGCTTTTCTTAAAATTTGGAAGACTGCAGTAATGGTTTGGACAGTTTAGGCTGACTAGGAGGGAGGAGGGGGGAAGGACTACCTTCTGGCCCCCTCAATATTTTAAGCTCCCAAAATATGGACGGCATGTAAGGTACGTCCCCCCCCCCCCCTTCCCCCATTCCACTCCCGCTTTTACATGAATTGGCAAGACGAAAGTGCATCCCCTCTAAAAATGTAAAGAAACAAAGAAAAGAACAAATTTCCGCTCCCCCTCCCTTTTTATACAAGAATTTTGACCCCTTTCCCCCTCCACCGGATTTTTTTTTCAAACTTTGGAAAACGATCTCTCCTATTCTATTCCCCCCCTCCCCTCCCCCCCCCCCCCCCCCCCCCCCTCCCCCGCCCCCAGCTTTTATTAAAATTTGCAAGACTGGTTTGGTAAAGGTTTCGACAGTTTAGGCTACGCTTCTACACCCCCCCCCCCTCTCCCCCCCCCCCCCCTCCGGGATAGATATTCCAGTGATCCCTGTCTGCCATATCACCGTTTAGTCTACTGCCTCGCTAACTTCTACGTCTTAAAACTGACACTGCCAAGTAATGCCTCAGATCAACACGCCGGAAACGGACTTTTCGGTATTGACGCCACAAAGCTCTGGGCAAACTTTCGACTCGGAAACGAAGACACAAAGACTTGTGTTAAGAGACAGAGTGTGGTATATAATATAAGAGTGCATTTGCAGTGGTCTGCATGACTTACCCTGGCTAAAAATCAAGTGGCTTGTCATTTCCAAACTATCATTGTGAAGCAGAGAGCCTGACTCAAAAGACCATATGACATATGAGTGCGTGGCTGTTGATCCATGAAGAAACTTCATCACTTGTTAAGCCAAAAAAATAAAAAGAAAAAAGAAAAGAAAAACAAAACCATGTGATAGTTTAATCTTGTGCTGATTGTGTCAAAATTGGACCTGAACAATGCCTTAAAAATTTAAGGGACCCTACTACCATCATGGCCCTCTTCACCCTTACTGTCACTATCATAGCTATACTTGGGCATCAGTGGATAGAATCCAGCGCACCCGATCCAGATAGCTTAGATGTGATACAAAATGGTTTTGCCAAGAAAACAGTCTGCCGTATTCAAAACATGAATCTGAGTCTCACAACTGGTCTTTTGTCGGCAATAGCTTACAGCAGGAGGTGTAAATCGTTCACCAGACAAAGATCAGTTAAACTCTATCTAACAGTACTACTACTACTCAAATCATATGCACCAGAACCCAACGCAGGCCCCAGCATGAACAGCTCAGTATTCCCTTCAGCCAATAGTTCAGAGGAGCATTTTCCGTGTGGAGAATGTGACAAAACGGTTACATGGTATGACAAGGGAGTGGAGTGCGAGACTTGTGGGCATTGGTTCCATGCCCGATGCCCGAGTATTACAGATGATATGTATGAGAACCTAAATGTGACAGATAGCCCATGGTTCTGCGCCCTGTGTGGGAATCCAAATAGTGTCATCGTGTTCAATCTGCATATCAACGACTGGGCTTCAAACTCTGAGTCGGGCATGTCAGTACACCACCTTGACTCCTGTGAAACCCCAACTGAACAAAACTTCAAACCCCATCACTCTTCTACTCCTTCAAGAGCAAGCCAACAAAATAAGTGGAAGAACAGACCCCTTAGAATGCTAAATGTGAATCTTCAGTCGGCAGTAGCTAAGAAACCAGCAATGCAAAATGTCATCGACAGCATGAGGCCGGATATAATACTTGGTACGGACACCATGCTGCACAAGAGCATTGCAGACAGTGAGGCCATTCCAGGACCATATAAATTGTACAGGACAGACAGAGATCGAGATGGTGGTGGGGTTCTCATTGCCATCCGTTCGGACCTCAAAAGTTACCCAGTACCAGAACTTAAAACTGACTGTGAGATTGTGTGGGCTGCCCTTAAGCTGACGGGTAAAAAGACTTTATACCTGTGTGCCTTTTATAGACCTGACACCAAAGACCTAGCTGGAATGAGAGGGTTCAAAGAGTCCCTAGATCGATTTTCAACCATCTCAAACGCCCAGGTGTTGGTCGGTGGAGACTTTAACCTTCCGGGATGGGACTGGGAGACAACCACTCTGAAGAGCAAGTCAAACTATGTAGAAATCCACAAGGAGTTCCTTGAGACGATAAGGAATATGGTCTGGAGCAGATAGTTACAGAACCTAATAGACTAGATAACACACTCGACCTTGTTCTTACGAACGTTCCAAGCCTGGTCCCCAGAGTTGAAGTGGTAATGGGGGTATCAGACCATGAAATAGTGTACTGCGAGTACAATGTACATGTGCAGAAGTCAGAACAAAACCCGAGGAAGATCCACCTGTATAACAAAGCAAACTGGGACGGGATTAGGGAAACCATGAACGAACTAAACAGCAGGCTAGATAAAGGTGGCAATCTCTCAACACAGCAGGCTAGATAAAGGTGGCAATCTCTCAACACAGCAGGCTAGATAAAGGTGGCAATCTCTCAACACAGCAGGCTAGATAAAGGTGGCAATCTCTCACACAAACAGGCTAGATAAAGGTGGCAATCTCTCAACACAGGAACTTTGGACCGAGTTCAAGTCAGCCTACACCGACGCAATGGATAAACATGTTCCAACTAAACAGGCCCGTCCAAAGCACAGCAAACCCTAGGTTTCTCCAGAAATTAAAACCCTGATCAACAGAAGAACAAAAATCTACAAGATGAAGAAGAAAGGCACGCAGGAACTCAAAGATGAATGCCAGAGACTGCGAAGAATAATCCAGCGCAAACTCAGACGAGCATACTGGACTTACATCAATGACTCCATCACCGAAACTTCCCTGGACGAGCCTCCTTCGCTTAAAAGGTTCTGGACCTACATTAAGCACCAGAGGACTGCAAAAGTGGGTGTATCTCCCCTCAAAGTGAATGGCAGATTGATCTCGGAGCCTAAGGACCAAGCGGAAACTCTGAACAAACAATTTCAATCTGTGTTCACTGAAGGAAAAACCTACACGAGGGAGGAGTTTCAAGAGAAATGCCAGATGAAGCAGGCAGATTACTCAGAGCTGACCAGTATCCAGATCTCTGAAAACGGTGTCCGAAAGCTACTCCAGGATCTGAATCCATACAAAGCTTGTGGACCGGACGAGATATCGCCAAAGGTACTGAAGGAACTGGCACCAGAAATCACTCCCATACTGACTCGCATTTTTCAATCCTCCATCAACAACGGAGATGTACCGGAAGACTGGAGAACAGCAAATGTTGCCCCTGTTTTCAAAAAAGGAGAACACTACGACCCGGCTAACTACAGACCAGTCTTTCTGACAAGTGTACCCTGCAAAATCATGGAGCACATCATTGTCAGTGCTCTAACAAACCATCTAGAGAGCAACAACATACTTTCCCCACGCCAACATGGATTCCGCAGAGGAAGATCCTGCGAGACTCAGCTATTAGAACTGGTGGAAGAACTTTCAGAGACAATGGAAAAATGTGGCCAAACAGATATCGTCATCATGGACTTTGCGAAGGCCTTTGATAAGGTCAACCATCACTCCTCCTCCATAAACTACACCAGTATGGGGTCCGAGGCCTTATCAACAGATGGATTGGTGAATTTCTGCAAAACCGTAGACAGGCAGTTGTGGTTGATGGAACCAGATCAGACTTTGTCAGTGTCAAGTCGGGTGTACCTCAGGGCTCCGCTCTAGGACCAAGTCTCTTCTTAGTCTACATAAATGATCTGCCCGAAAACCTCCCTTCACAGACACGTCTCTTCGCTGACGACACAGCTGTCTATAGGCTAATAAAATCAAGCCAGGATCAGGAAGAACTACAGCAGGACTTACAAAAGCTTGAGACATGGGAAAGGAGCTGGGACATGACTTTCCATCCTGGCAAATGTACCACCTTGCCAGTCATCAGCTCCAAGCCAAAAGACAAACTCCGCGTCCCAAACTACCAGCTACATAACCAAATCCTGCCAAATGTAGAATCATCAAAGTACTTATGGGTCACCATCGCTCAAGACCTAAAGTGGAACCAACACATCAAAAACATCATCAAGAAGGCAAATCAAACCTTGGGTTTCCTAAGATGCAACTTAAAGATCAGCACTCGGACCATCAAGGAAACAGCATATAAAGCTTTGGTACGCCCAATCTTGGAGTATGCGAGTACAGTGTGGGACCCATACATAGATGACCATATCACAGACACTGAAGCGGTACAAAGGAGAGCAGCCCGCTTTGTCAATAACAATTATCATTGACAAGCAAGTGTTCAACAAATGGTAACCGACATAGGATGGGCAAGTCTGGAGAGCCGGAGGAAAATCGCACGGCTTACCATGAAGTATAAGATTATTCACGGCCAAGTACCTGTGGAGTTTGGAAAGGCACATGCAGATGGAAAGGATAAACTAAGAACGGCAACCTCACGCAGAAGAAGACTGCACTCTCACCAGATGAACCGCATCCAGTGCTTGAGAGACTATAGATTGAACTCGTTCCTGCCACGTACAATCAGGGAATGGAACGATGAACTGACAGAGGCTGCAGTAACATCAGTTACTCTTGACCTTTTCAAGGCAAGAGCTCGCAGCCTCATCCAATAAACTAACCTTTTTTTTTTTTCTTCGTCACAACCCCCAAAAGTGTCAGAATAATCAGCCTGATGATTGTGGACACTTAATGGATGATGATGAAGGATGATGGTGTTAGGCAATAGTTCGAAGCAAAGGCGTGTACTGGTGTCGACCGGACTAGCCGCCAATCGGCAGTCTGTTCGAGGATGATACGCCACACCTCCAGCTTAACCGGTGGGTTGTCAGTCAACCACAATGAAAAGGGCCATTATTTCTCCTTAGTCAATGGGGGGAACTGCTGTCAGCACTTCAGCCTACCTGTTGCGGCAATGACCACCCATTGTTTGGAAGAGACAAGTAGGCAAGGACGGGGGGTGGGGGTGGGGGGGGGAGCAGGTTAGTAAGGGGAAAAGGCGCACAAAGGTTTTCTGTGTAAAGAAAGCGGTCATCAGGTTTGAAATAATGTCCAAGTCATGGTGTAAACATTAATTATCTGAAAGGTTTCCAAAGGGGGATAAGGGGGCTGGGAAAACTTCCGCGGTGAGGAAAGGGGAATAACCTGGCCAGTCGTAACAGTCGTAAAAGCCGGGGGCGGGGTGGGTGATAGGCGGGGAAAGGGGGTTGGGGGGGGGGGCACCTTTTCTATATTTGGTAACAGCGGAGGGGAGGGAATGATGGAAGAGGAATATCTTCCAAATCCAGGTGGCGGGTGGTGGGTGGTGGGTAGGAGTCGTCCAAATCTTGGTAAAAAGCCACGGGTGGCTTCTTAAAAAGCTGGTTCACTCAAACATGAGGAGGTCACCAGCGTGCGATGTCCGTATCTCTAAAACCGAGGGAATAGGAGGGGGGGGGGGGGGTCCAAAAAGGGCCTGGGGGTTGTTCCCTAGTGGCGGGAAGGGAGATAACGTGGTGCACCTTTTCTAGCCGGGATTGGGTGGGGGTGTTCGAGGTATCCCCCCCCCCCCCCCCCCCCACTCCCGTCCGACCCTCCAAATTACAGTAAACTCAGAGGAACTAAGGAACATGGGAATAAAAGCAAGCACATTACCGGTCTTGGGCGAACTGGGGAGATTCCCGATTACTTTTACAGTGATAACCCAGATTATCGCATTCTGGATACACATATTACAGTCGGACCAATACTCTTAACTGATTTATCAGTCAATGATCTCCTAGGAAACCGAAGAAAGCAAATGGACGAAGTTTATACGACAAACCTTGTCAACGATAGGATTACAGCATGTCTGGGAAAATCAGGGTACATTAATTTTAGTGTGACTCGCCTAGTTTCTAATCAATGCGAAGCTGGAAACATTTCATGTTGACTTCTGGAAGAAACAAAAGAACGAAAGCACACCCAAGCTCAAATTTTATGCCACAGTTACTACCAAATACACAAACAGGCAGCTTATTTGGAGCAACGCATCGACACAGATTGCAGACGAGCACTAACTCGATTAGTTATAAGTGCCCGTCAACTCACTACATTTTCTCGATGACTGCAAATTATTTGACCAACAACGTTATGACCTGATGACAAGGATCACAAAAACAGATTTTCCACCACAGACTAACATTGCAAAACCCTCGGAGCTCATGTTATTGGACTGCTTCCAATCTGTACTTTTACTTGCCCAGTGTGTCCGTGTTGTGTGTTCTCTTCGGAGACAGAAAATTTAATCCGACTGATACACGCTGTACTTTTTCTTTCTGCTACTAATGTTATGTTGCAAGATGTGACGTTGGGATTAGTTTAGTTTAATTGAACATCTTAACTTGATCATCTGTGCCCCACAAAACCTCTGGTTTTCATATGGCAATAAAATATGTTCTTGTCCTTGGAAAATGATCTGAATTCACAAACAAAAATTCTCTCCCCTATTGCACCCAACGGGTCGCATTACGAACGGTAGGTTGTTATACAGAACCCTGGCGAACCCAAGTAAATGTGGGCGAACTCAAGTAAAAGTATAATGTTTTAATGTTTCAATCAATGCAATAAATAGAAATTAAAGCTTTTCCAGCTCATAGGACAGAAGAGTTAAAGTTTCCAGCTTTATTCTTGAATAACACGCTGACAGCTTTTTCACCTTGCTACCTGCATGACCAAGAGGTGAGATCATACCCTTGTGTTCACATAAAGTGTTAAAACTTCTTTTTTCACATCAATAGGACTAATATCTAATTGTAATTAAACTCTATAACTGACATCAGAGATGTAAGCAATGTAGGTAAGTTTCTCCCTGAGTAATTCATATCCACTGAGCCGATCTTCAGCCCAACTCATGTGGGGCGAGATAGGTAGAAATGAGATATGCTCAGTTTTTGAGCAGTTGTCGTATTTGCAATAAAAACTTAGTACGAAAGATACTGGAGCTAGTAGAGGGACACTATAATGGAATTGAGAATCCTGCTTGGTTTAGGGGACTACGTACTGGAGAAAGTGTACCTTTTCGATAGAGAAGAACAGTGTAGTATGTCGGATGAAAGACGAGAGAGAGATTTTTGGCGCTACATGCAGACCAGAAAAGAAGTTGATGCACGGGTCACAAGAACCAAAGATGGACATGCTGCCATAACACCAAGACACGGAGGGAAGAAGCCACACCAGAAAAAACGCAAACGTGCAGAGAGGACCACTTACATCCCTAAACGCAGAAGAAAGTTACCATCTGTTCCGTCTTAAATGACCCGACTTGTATATACAAATCATCTTCATATATATGTGCATATAGAATATTTACACAATTGTATCTTATTTCACCAGTTTACGTTCAATGTTATTTATGAACACTGCTTTGTATGTATGTATAAGTTTGGAGGGTTCGGCCTGTAATAAAACTTCTTGGGTTCTGGTAACCTGACCGTACCTAGAAAAACACCCCGACTCCAGCATGTTCTTTTTTTTTTTTTCGAGTGTCAATTAAAAAAATAGCAATCAGATCAACTTTAAAACTTCAGTTTTAACAAATGAACTTATTTTGTGAACAAAGTTATATATTTTAAGTCAGGTTCGCCTGGATTCGCTTGGGTTCGCCAGGGTACATATCCCATTACGGACAATATCTGCACCGAGGACGGAGTAGCCAGGACTAAACGGGCGTACAGGCTTCACTCACATGATTCCCGGTAACTCGGAATGATGGAACACGACCGGGGAACCGAATCCCGACGAAGAGTTTTCGAAAAGCGCAGTGGCAAGTGTCCAAATCCCAACAGTAAAAAATGCGGACAACGATATCTTACACCGCAAAATTTCGGTCGAACCACCAAAGCACAGAATTACCGTCTTGAAACCTCCATCGGGCGACATCGGTAAAACTCGCGTTTACACAAATCGGTTTTAGTCCTTAAACATAATCATGGAAAAAAGAAAAAAAAACTCACTCACTAAAAAGAAGAAAGTATTAGCATGAAGAAACGGCAGAGGATGCAAACTCTCAAACGCACAAACACAACAAAGTTCCTGTTCTGTTCACCACGGAAAAACACTGACTTAGAGAAAACCGAGAAACGGAATTTAACGCAACATCT
>CM065741.1:52314753-52342253 GCA_033310375.1 Conus canariensis | reverse complement strand
ATGGACTTAGAGTGGGGCATCTAAATATTAATCATGTTATAAATAAGATTACTGAAATATCATTCATATTATCAAATGTGGGCAAACATTTTCACATATTTGGTTTTTCAGAATCCCATTTATCTCCTTTCATATCTAATAGTGACCTTTCAGTTCCAGGCTATAATATAGTTCGTAAAGACTCCATTCAAAAAAAAAAAAGAAACTGGCATAATAGTGTATGTCCATCAGTCAATTAAAGTTGAAAGAATTGACTACCTTGAACAGCATCACATAGAAACTATTTGGATCGAAATACAACTGAAGTATAACAAGCCCATACCTCAATGTTTTCTATACAGGAATCCAGCCGAACATGTCGACTGGATCGACCGCTTCATTTCAATGTTGGAAAATGCTAATGATAGTTACAAAGATGTCATAATATTAGGTGATTTTAATATTGATTTATTAAAAACTGATAATCACTGGACTCAAACTTTTGAATCATTTGGTTTGATACAATTAATAAAATCAGCTACCCGTGTAACCAATTCTTCTGAAACATTAATAGATCATATATATGTTACCAATTCAGAAACAATAGTAGAATCAGTTGCTCCTGCTTATGGCTGCAGTGACCATTTTCCGATTTGTTTTACGTGGACCAAAAAGGGTGTCAAAATACCCAAGTTAAATCATAAAACGATTACATTCAGGAACTTTTCTAAATTTGATCGTGAAAAATTTCTCTCAGATCTTTTAAATTCCCCTTTAAATGACGTGTATCAGTATACTGACCCCAATCAAGCTCTGCAAGTATGGTATAACATTTTCCATGACGTATACAATAAGCATGCCCCTCTTCAAACTAAAAGAGTAAAACATCGGATAAAACCACCTTGGCTTACAAAAGAAATACAGGACACTATATATCAAAGGGATTATCTGTTAAAAAATGGCTCTCGCGATGAATTCAAAAAGTACAGAAATAAGGTGACCTCCCTAATACGATCAGAGAAAAGGAAATATTTCTTGGACCTAATTAATAGAAAGAAAGACAGTAAATCTATTTGGAAAGCTATACATGGCTTAACCAAGAAAAATTCTGACCCTGTATTAAACTTAACAAAAGACATATCTGCAAGTGAACTGAACGCCCATTTTGCAAGCATAGCAAATCAAATCATACGAAACGATGAATCAAAAAGTAACGATCTACAAGAATTACTGAAATACTGCCACCTGAAGAATATCCATTCAGTTTTGGATATTAGTGCCATGGATGTCCACGAAGTTTTCTCTTCTCTTAGTTAAAAGAGACAGCAACTCGTGGAATTGATGGAATTGACGGGAAAATTCTTAAGCTATCAGCATCTGTTATAGCAGAAACTCTCACATATATTTATAATCTCTGCATTGATAAGCATTGCTTTCCTGATGCTTTTAAACAAGCTAAAGTCATACCATTGTACAAATCAGGAAATGTGGCTGATCCATCTAACTATCGACCTATCTCTATTCTATCAGTTCTTTCAAAACCATTAGAACAACACATAAAAAAGTGTCTTCTTTCTCATGTAAAAAAATTCGATCTACTACACCCTAATCAATCCGGATTTAGAGAAAATCATTCTTGTCACACGGCTCTTACCAAGATAGTTGATCGATGGCTTTCAAACATAAACAACAAACACTTTTCCGGAGTACTCTTCGTGGATTTTGCTAAAGCTTTCGATGTCATTAATCATGAACTTTTGCTCTGAAAGTTAACTATTTATCGACTAACTTCCGACACTCTAAAACTCATTTCATCCTTCACTTCCAACAGGCAACAATTAGTTTTTATTAAATGATTGTTATTCTACTTTGATTCCCAATAACTTTGGTGTACCACAAGGCTCGGTGCTTGGTCCGCTGCTCTTCTTATTCTACATTAATGATTTACCATTAACCTTGACTTCTCATTGTGAAATGTTTGCCGATGATACCACTATTGACACTAATAACTCTAATGCTCAGCAAGTCTACCTTGATATTCAGAAAAATATCAACCTTCCCGTTAAATGGACACAACTCAATCACATGTCTCTGCGTCCTCAAAAAACGAAATTCGTGTTGATTACAACAAGGCAAAAACGTCAAAATGTAACCGAAAACTTGCCAATCCTTTATATTGGTAACGAAAAAATCAAAGAGGTTTCTAATCACAGAGTCTTAGGAATAGCAATTGACAACAACCTATCTTGGTCGAAACATTTAGAACTTCTTTCCAAAAATCTTGCCGTTAAAACTGTATCAGCTCAGGAAAATAAAAAAACGTTTTAGATTACCACACCAGAAAATTATTTTTCAATCTTATATTCAACCTAATATTGACTATGCCTCGACACTCAGGGATTTAGCTAGCAATAAGTTGCTTAAACCATTGACTAGTATATACAAGAGAGCTGTCAAAATAACAATTGATGAACCCTCGCTAGGGCACCCTGATTATGAACGAGCAGGTATCCTTCCATTCAAGACCAAACCATTGTACAACAAAGCACTCTTTATGTATAAAATAGTACACGGCAGTGCTCCTTCCTATTTAATGAATATATTTACTTCTAATGATCAACCTCATTCGCATAAAATAAATCTCCCTTTCCCATCAATTAATTTATGCAAATCAAGCCTTGCTTATTCTGGGGGCTGGCTGTGGAATAATATCCCAGAAAAACTAAAAAAAAGAACCAAACACTAGTAAGTTTAAATCCAATCTTTTTACGTACTTGATGTATCTGTCTGATCTTACACCACTTTACCCAAAGATGTACCAATAACTGCTCTGTGAAAATGTTTCATTTTCCTTATCAGTTCTTCCTTTACCTCCATCCCCCCTCCTCTCATTCTTAATTGTCCCCCATCCCACCCCACCCCACCCCACTCCCACCCCCACCGTCTGTCGGTGTTCCCTCTGTACATAGATTTTGTATCCTTTTGTATTTTCATATTTCATATTTAAGAGTGATTTTCCATTGTTTTATATTAATCAATATATATATATATATATTTTTTTTTTTCCTTTCTTAAATTTCTTTTGGCCCCGGAGGGCTGGATGTAAAAAAGCAGTGATGCTTATTCCATTACCCTCTGAAAAAAAAAATTCGTTCGTTCGTTCTCTCTCTCTCTCTCTCTCTCTCTCTCTCTCTCTCTCCTCTCTCTCTCTCTCTCTCTCTCTCTCTCTCTCTCTCTGTGTGTGTGTGGGGGGTCTCTGTCCGTCTGTCTGTCTGTCTTCTCAAAATCCTCTCTCACTGGGAAGCAGCTCCACCCAGTGGAAAGCTTCTGTGTCACAAACAACTCTCTATCTATTGTACACTGTTGATAGGAGACCACTAACTGCGCCACTTAGTGAGTGCGCCGACACCCCAGCTTACGAACGCTATCTCACCGATTGTTTACCCTCCTTAACAACACCCAGCGGCACCACACCTGTGTTCACTGACGTCCATGGAAGGCTTTTCGTCAAGCTGACTCATTTTCGTGCTTGTGACAGGGAGGGGGGGGGGGGGGGGGGGGGGGTTCGAAGAACTCAAGATTGACTGAATACAAATTGGCCGCGGCGGCACTTCACTGTCTCAAGATCCACCGTGTTTTGGGTACGAATAGCGTCTCCAGGTCAAATCTACCCTGTTCTTGCCACCAGTTGAATTGAACTGAACTAGATGCCCGCTGAACGCTTGGGGGGACACGAGACTTGACTTAGTCAATGCTGCATTCCACATTGCGCCCCCCAACAGTCTTCAGACTGTGAAAAGGTTGTAAACCTCCAACTGGTGTCCAACTCATCTCCTTCAAGTACCTGCCACCCCTGAAACATTGTCTGAGTCGAGTGGGTCAACAGGCTTTGGACCGTGAAATAAGGTCACTGTGAAATGAGGTCCAGTGTGAAGGAAATCAATCTCGGGGTCAAGGTGACTTGAACTTACCGAAATGCTTTGTCTGCTTCTGCCATTCCTTTGTGTTTGAAATGGTAAACAGGGGGTGCGGGGTGGGGGTGCGGGGGTGGGGGGGGGGGGTGAAGACGAGGAGGAGGAGGAAGTGTACAAAAAAAACGAAAAAAAAACAAACAACTAGAAACAAAGAAGTTCCACTAACTCATCTTTCTTTATAAGAATGACATGACAATTATGATTAAGAAAAAAAAAAAGACTTAGAAACTCTAACGGCTGGGCTTGCTAACAATTTAACTAGAAAAATACAAAAAATAAAGGGAAAAACGAACACTGGCTTTGCCACAATCATTTGTGTCTCTTTATATCTTCGAAATCTCGTATGTTTCAGCGAGCACTGAATCTTTTGTTGAGTCCACTGAAACATTTGAAAAATAATTAAATTCTCTGGACAGGTGTCATTCTTCAAATTAATATATAATCAGACTAGAGCCGCAAAAGATGCGAGAGAGGAAACATATATATATATATATTTTTTTTTTTTGTTTGTTTTTTTGTTGTTGTGCAAAACGTGAACTTTCCAAGGCTCAGCGAAGAGGAAGTTGCGTCGTGCGAGGGGATGATTACATTAGAAGAAATTTTATTATTATTATTATATTGGGTGTTTATATAGCGCCTATCCTCGGTCACAGACCAAGCTCTAAGCGCTTTACAATAAACACACACACTACCTCACTCACTCAACGGGCTGCCTACCCAGGTAGAGTCGGCCGAAAAGCAGCCTACTGGCACTCATTCAGTCGTTTCCCGTACCATTTCAAATATCAGTCCCTCATTTTCATTTATCTCATTTACTCCTCCAGTTTCTCACACAGGATGCGTGCGATGTTTGTACGTGTCCTCCATTTCCACCGGTACACGATGGCACACGATAACAGTAAGTGACCATTTTTGTGGCTTGGTCAGAAATACCAGGCGGCTATCTTCAATCTACATTAATTTTGCCAGGGCAGCGGGGAACCCCCCTGCTCTTTTCGATTTTCAACGGTGCAAGAACCAAGTACAGCAAAATGTTCAAAATATGAAACTCCAAAAGGATGTTCAATACACATGGAATGTCGGTAGGCGTGAGTGCGACAAAACGGTTTGGGGACCTTCTCCTTTCCGCGTGGAGGGGATGATGAAAGGGGAAGGGAAGGGTAGAGAGGGGGAGGCAGTGAGGGGCAGGCTGGTGGTGAGGGGAAGGAAGAAAGAAGGAGGGGGTGTGGGAGATGGGGAGGAAGGGGGTAAGGGATATAACAATTAGCAAAGCAAATCACAAAAATGTCCCTGATTGAAGGAACTGAAAAAAAAAATCAAATAATAAATGTACATTACAGTGAATAAGGGTACTACATATACACAGTAAAATGTACATTACAGTGAATAAGGGTACTACATATACACAGTAAAATGCATCGGAAAGACAAAGATGCAAGGAAAAGGGAATGAGAGAGAGAAAGAAAGAGAGAGAGAGGGAGGGGAGACAGACATACAGACACACAGACAGACGGACAAAAAGAGAGAGAGAGAGAGAGAGAGAGAGAGAGAGAGAGAGAGAGAGAGAGAGAGAATGCTATACATGTAATACAGCACAGCGAAACAATGTAGGTGAGAAGCAAGAGGTGGCTGAAGAGGTCGGACAAAGAGACATAAGAATAGAGAGACAGAGAGAAGACACAGAGAGAGGTGGATGGGGATGGAGGGCGGGGGGTGGGGGGTGGGGTGGGGGGGGCAAACGGAGAAGGTTAGGAAGGTCAAGTGAAGTCAAGTCAAAATTATCTTTATTGATGGTTAAAGAATAAGCTTTACAGCTTTTTTTGTTTTTTCATCCTGCCGTCAGGTGGGGTTATCTTAATAAGCATAAATACAGATATGAATTTCATTCTGCTGAGTTGGTAAATTCAATTTTGTAATATTTACAAAATATACGTTTGAACACATTCAGGCTAGTGTCCACATTGAAAATAGCTACTATTGTGTTCCACAAGACTCCATCAAGAATAAATGAGACGCGATTTGAAAAGATCGAATCTCGGCAGACGAAGAATGAGTTTATGCACATGGCGGCGATCAGCGACAAAAAATTACTAGTAATTGACGGTGGAGCACAACCTGACGCAATTTTGAACATGAAAATGGCTTTATCATAGCTTTTTAAAAAAAAGTTCCATCGTAAAACCCTTTTCTAAAAATATTTATTTGTTTCATTTTTCGACAACCTTTTTTTTTTTTTTTTTTTTTTTTTTGAGCATTGAAAAATTTGTATGAGTACAAAATCTGTGTCCAGGACGGGGGAAATCGTGATGGTATTGCTTAAGTGCACTAAGTTGATGTATTATTAGTCAGGTTTAACACACCAAGGTTATCTTTGCACTCGTACACGCATATGCACACTCATGCGCCCACCAAACATTCACCTCTCTCTGGGAATGGGATGTCACGCATTCGTTTCTCTTCTAACACGACTGAGCACAAGAAATACCATTTCTATGCTACTTATAATCAAACATGAAAAATCCAATTACACAAAATGAACAAATCAACACATAAAAGATCAATACTTCCTAATCCCGGATTATAATAAAAATGACTTCTTACCTGGCCAGGTTTTCACACACACAACCAAGCTTTCACACCACACCACAGTTCTTGAAAAGTCTCTTCACGTCTTCTTCAGCACTGCTTGATGGTGAGGCCCTTGGTTGACTGGCTCCAGGTTTCAGGACTGGGTCTTCGTGGTCGTCTCTGGGATCTCGACGTAGAACTCTTCTTCTTCGTCTCCTTCACCCACCTCTGGGTTCAATTTCAGTTTGTCTGTCTTCACCCACCTCTGGGCTTCAAACTTAGTTTTCTTCTCTTCCAGCTTGTCTTTCCCTAAGACTTTGCTGTCTCTTCTGTTTCCCAGACCACGTTTCTCTCGACCCGTTCTCTGTCCTGCCCACCTTCTCTCCTCTCTCTCCTCTGTTCTTCCCTCTCTCTCTCTCTCGTGGTGGTCCTCCTTCACGTTGTTCTCCCTCAGTTTATATAGGATGGAAACAAAGGATTCCCCTTCGGGCCATGCCTTTGTCCATGCTGCTTCTCAAACCCCTAGTTCACAAGTACCCTGAATTCCCCATTCACTACCTTCTTCCACACATCAGCATTTACACACATCCCTACCTAATTGATTAGCAAACAAACACTTGGCACCAGATGGACATCGAAAATTCCCGCCGACTTCGGAGGCCACTTTAACACAGTAATTATCTTAAAGAGGGCTACGATAACAACATCCACGCGCGTTCAACCAGCCTGACAATAGAACCAACCCAGTGACCCACGGCAATACCATCCGAACGAGTCCAAGACTCCTGCTCTTCACTGACTATTTACAAAAGAACCTCAGCTGTCTGAGTATTTAGCGCTCACTTGGTGCACCGAGGTCCTAGTGGTTACGTCCCTCCCCCCTTTCGCTATCGGGCAGGTCCGAACTTGGAAGAGTACTTACTACCTTAGGTGCCATCTGTCACCTGACCACTTCGTCCTCCTCGACACAGTTCGACCGTGTGCGATGGGTAAGGCATACTTGTTAATGGTTCTATTACCTATTTGTATACTACGTACAACGTCCCTTTGCCTCTAAGCGTTTAATGGCTTTGTGAGAGGTTTCATGCACTTGACAATCTGTGGCAAAAACATTTCTAGACAATGGTATTCTTATCTGTTACTTTCAAAAAAAATTCTGATAGGGATACCACTTCGTACGGAATTCCGTGGATTGCATATGAATGCAGAGCATGTATTTTTCGATTTTATATTTGCTTTTAACTCTTTCAAAAAAAGTCGGAGATTAGGCTTGATCTTATTGGTTTTAAATTTATATACAAAATATTTAGCAAAATGGATAATTCGGTCAAACCCTTCGTCTGTTTTTGTTTGATCATAATGACCAAACAACACCAATTTTGTTTTAAACTTGGTTCTCAGTTTTTGCATTTTTTTTCTTATTTCTTTTTTTTTCTGAGTGGAACGGTATGATGTTCAATCAAACACAGTCAGGACCCATGAGTTTCAAGGGTTTATTGAGCGCTAGTTTTAGAACACGTCGGTGAAGAATCGACAGGACTTTAGAGAGAGAGAGAGAGAGAGAGAGAGAGAGAGAGAGAGAGAGAGATGGGTAGAAGGAAAGAAAGACAGAGAGATAGAGAAACAGTGATTAAGAGAGCTTTTCTCCCAGCCAAACAAACTTAAGTAAATGAGATCACAATAGATACATCACTGAACACCACCGATATGAGCTTACAGCGGTACTGTCTCAGAGAGAGAGAGAGAGAGAGAGAGAGAGAGAGAGAGAGAGAGAGGGGGGGGGGGGTGAAGATAAAGTAAACAAAAAAGCGTTTGAAATATCCGACAAGACGCCTTTTCCTATGTGTGCGGAGAGGAATAAAGTAGTATTTACATGTCTTTGATTATTCTGCTTAATGCACCCCCCCTCCCCCCCCCCCCCCCCAAAAAAAAAAAAAAAAATTTTATATATATATATATATATATATATATATACATACAAGATCTTTGATGAGCCAACTGCACACGGAAAAGTTCTCATGGCAACTTTGTCTCATGAAAACAAAATTACTTTGAAGCTTATTGGAGGAACTATCGATTTTATTATTATTATTTTTTTTTAGGAAAACAAGTTATCAAATCATTGCTGTGATTCAAATATATGTATCCACATTCAAATTTTATTTCATAATATCTATGGCTGATGGGGGTGGGGGTGGGGGGGGAGGGGAAGACAGTGAGTTATTAGAATGTGTGTATATGGAGGACGAGAACAAGAACAAATTGTGTGTATGTGCGTGCGCGCGCGCGCGTGTATATGTGTGTGTGTGTGTGTGTGTGTGTGTGTGTGTGTGTGTGTGTGTGTGTGTGTGTGTGTGTGTGTGGTTTTCAGCGTTTTACTTGTGGATTATTGGATTATTATCTCGCCAAACGTCTGACAGAGCGAAGTCAGTCATCATGTTTTCAACAATTTTTTTTTTTTTTTTTTTTTTGCCTTTGGATTGTTGTACTCCCAGTTCTTAAAGAACAGGGGGTACTTTAGAATGGGAACGAAGAAATGCTGTCTGTGTGTCTGTGTGTGTGTGTCTGTGTGTCTCTGTCTGTGTGTCCGTGGTCAAAATGTGTTCCACTCGCTCCAGACAAAACTACTGGGCCGATCTTTCTGAAAATTTGTAGGTATGTTCACTATGGGTCAAGGATGATGCCCGATGTTTTAGTTTACCGTTACGGCCGTTACTAACGGCTGTAACGGCCTGTAACGCTTTTTCTTCTCCATGGAATATCTCAGAAAGTACTCGGCTGATCTTTGTGAAATTAGCAGGTATGTTCATTATGGGTCACGGATGATGCCCGATGTTTTAGTTTACCCCGTTACAGCCGTTACTAAAGACTGTAACAGCCTGTAACGGTTTTTCTTCTTTATGGAATATCTCAAAAAGTACTTGGCCGATCTTTCTGAAAATTTGTAGGCATGTTCTTCTTCTTCTTCTGCGTTCGATTGAAGCTGGATGCGTCAGACTTGTAACCCGGCCGCCATGATGAAGCCCGCGGTCTTCTCCAGGTCAGAACGGGCTCCCCAAAGCTGCGCCTGTAACTCCGCTCCCCCCGGCCAGGTTTTGTGTCGTAGAGCTGCGTGAGTAGGACAGCGCAGGAGGACATGTTCAGGGGTCTGGGGTCCAGTGCCGCATGGACACTGGTCAGTGTAGGTGATCTTCAGGCGGTTAAGGTGGCTCAGCAGTCTGCAGTGGCCGGTCCTCAGTCTGAAGAGGATTGTCTGCTGGTGCCTTTGGAGCTGGTGGATCGGGTCAGCACCACTCTCTGCACCCAGCCTTCTCTTCCACTGGGACTGAAACTGGTTGTGGATGATGGTCTTGGCCTCCCTGTAGGTCACGGGGTGGCTGAACTGCTCCATTTTGCTGCCTGCTTTGGAGAGAGCATCAGCTTTTTCGTTGCCCATGATCCCACAATGAGACGGGATCCACTGAAGCGTAATGACAGACTGTTTTGAGAGTTCATGGAGGGCAGCCTTGATGTCTTGCGTATGTTGTTCATTTCTTGTGTTCTGAAGTCCCTGCAGCAGAGATCGGCAGTCTGTGAAGAAGACAACCTTCTGTGATGGGCTGGCCGGTTCCAGAAAGATCCTCACTGCGTGGAGCAGTGCTATTGCCTCCGCTCTGTAGTTGGAGGAGATCTTTCCAGTAGGGAAGGCCTTGTGTGTCAATCTTCCATTGGTGTGTCTGATGAAGACCCCTGCTCCTCCATTCTTGACTGCTCCTTCTGAGGATCCATCTGTGAAGACATGGGTCCACTCACTGGGGTTGTATTGGTTGGCGATCATCTCCTGTGCTAGAGCTTTCATTACTTGAGGGGCTTGACGGTCCATTCTTTTAATGCCAGGAACTTCGGTGATGATTGCGACATCTTCCAGGTGATTGTCTGGTTCCTCAAAATTTGGAAGCATCTCCATTTCGGCTGGTGAAACAGGCAGCAGGTCTTCATTGCTGCGATGCAGGCTCTTAGACAGGTGGTTGAAACTTGTTCTCTTCAGCCTGTTTTTGGTGGGGTTCTGCATCTCGGTGTGCATGGGGTGGGTAGGCATACGCAGTAACTTTTCACTGTGGATGAAAACCTTCTCCTCGCGTCTGTCTTCGAGGGAATGTAGACTAGTAAGCTTCTCCATGGCTTGGATTGGGGTAGTCTTCATCCCACCAGTGATCAGTCGCAATCCTGCATTCTGCACTTTGTTCAGGCGACTGGTGTTGGTCTTGGATGCAGTGGCCCATGCAGAACTGCCATACTCCAGGGTTGGTCTGACGGTACCCACATACACCTTCTGCAGGATGCTGCTGTTTGCGCCCCAGGATGTACCGGCCAGCTTCTTCATGATGGCGAGCTTCCTGACTGCTTCGTTTTCAATGTTCTTGAGGTGCGGATTCCAAGTAAGCCGCTTGTCCAGCTTGATGCCTAGGTATGTTGGGTTGTCTTCTTGTTTTAGCTCTCTTCCATTTATTTTCAGGCTGATGGTTTCTCGCAGTGGCGACAGCGAGAAGACTGTGGCCACTGTCTTGGTGGCATTGACTTCTACGCCCCAGTCAGAGGCCCATCTTCCGTGTTCCAGTGCTTCCTGCATCCTGTAGCTGGCTGTGGTTAAATGTTCTGCAGCACTCCAGGCAGCAAAATCGTCGGCGTGGAGAGCTCTGGAGATGTGCTTGGTGAGCTTCTCAGCGATGTCATCAATGAAGATGAGAAAGAGTGTAGGGGAGATGACTCCTCCTTGTGGTACACCTTGTTGTAGAGTGATTCGGTGGCTAATTTTCCCATCAAGCTGAACTCTTGCTGTGCGGTACTGGAGGAAGTTGCGTATCCAGCGGTACATATTCGCTTCCACTTTCTTGTTTAGCAGCTTCAGGAGAAGTCCTTCCTTCCATACCTTGTCGAAGGCTTTGGTCAGGTCCACAAAGACAGCGAGTACCTTTTTCTTCTCCTGAAAGGCGTTTTCGATCTGTTGGGCGAGGTACACAAGCTGGTCTTCCGTACTGTGGTTTTTCCTGTATGCTGACTGTGTGTTGCTGAGCAGGTGATTTTCTTCCAGGTGTTTCAGCAGTCTTGTGTTCACCATTCTTTCCATCACCTTGCCCAGACAACTGAGGAGGCTGATTGGTCGGTAGCTGGATTTCTTGGTTTTGTCTTTTTGCTTCTTTCTGATGGGGATGATGACTGCTTCTCTCCATCGGTCTGGGAATTTCCCTGAGCTCCATGACTGGTTGATGATCAGAAGGAGCTTCTGTTTTGCTGTGGTTCCAAGTCTCCTGATCATGTCATTGGTAACACCATCTTTCCCTGGGGCTTTCTTTGGCTTTAGTTTTTTAATGGCTGCACTGAGTTCAGTCATGGAGAAGGCTGACATCATGGACGGTGTAGGGTTCTGGTGTTTCAGCTTCTCCCAGGTTTCCTTGCTGACTTCCTGCACTCGGGCAATGGGTATTGTTGCTTTGCTTTCCTCTTTGTAAAATTCTGCCAGGATGTTTGCTGCTTTCCTTCCCGTGTGGTGTGTACCATTTTCCTCGATGACGGTTTTGCTGTGTCCCGCTCTGGTGTCTTCATTCAGGGCTTTTGTCAGATTCCACAGCTTGCTGGTGTCCTTCTCCATGTTGAGGCTGCTGGTCTTCTCGTTCCAGCTCTTTTGGAGTTCATCTTTCTTCTGTTGGTTGAAAGCTTCTTTGGCGTTGTTGTGCCTCACTAGGTTCTCTGGAGTGGGGGTTTGCTCCATAGCTTCTCTGGCATTGTCCATTTCAGTGTGAAGCTGTTCCAGTGTGTCACTCCAGTATGGCAGGTAATGTCTTCTTTTGCCCCTTGGGATTGCCTGCTTTGCTGCCTGAAGCATTGCATCAGTGAAATTCTGGACGTTCTTGTTCAGGTCATTTGCACAGCAAATGTTTTTGGTGTGGTGGTCAGCCTTTTCTGCAAAGAGGGTCCAGTTGGCTCGTTTGAAGTTCCAACTTGGTTGCATGTTTCTTGGAGCCGGAATAGCTCAGTTGGTAGAGCGCCTGACTCGTAATCTTAGTGATCCTGGGGTTGCGGGTTCGAATCTCCGCCGGGGCGTTTCGGTACAGGGGGATTTTTCCCTCGGAGTTAACATTAGTTCTGACTCCATTTCCCATACAGTCCTTCGAATGAGACTATAAACCGAGGTTCCGTGTGTGAACGCACGCATAATATCTTGCACACACGTAAAATCCCATCACCAACTTTCGGAAGAGTAGGCCAGTTTGGCCGTTGGTATGGATGACACGTTACACACAGCATGCACCCTGCGTAAGAAATGGAAAGAATGAAGGAAGTAAAGAAACTGAGTGAACGATATTGAACGATACTGACTGGATGACACGGGAAACGACTGAATGAAGCGCCAGCTGGCAGCTCTTCAGTCGGCACTACCCAGGTAGGCAGCCCGTTGTGTAAGCGAGTGTCGCTTGTAAAGCGCTTAGAGCTTGGTCTCTAGCCGAGAATAGGCGCTATATAAGTATTCATTATTATTATTATTATTATGTTGCGCTCAGTACATCCTAAGCTGGAGATGTTGAGAATGACTGGCAGGTGGTCGCTCCCTCCAAGCTGGGTGCTGACTTCTCTGGACGTGAGCTTGTGAATGTCCTCAGTAGCTACTGCCAGGTCTGGTGTGGAGGTGGTTTTCCAGGCTCTGGAGAAGTACGTTGGTTTGTCGTCCGCCTGGTTGATGAGTACTAGATTGTTTTCCATCATCCAATCCTCCACTTCCTCACGACGGGCATCCATTTCCTCATATCCCCAGCTTTGCGAGTGGCTGTTGAAGTCTCCAACCACCAGGTGTCTGTAAGCTTCTAGCTTCACGTTGTGTAGCGTAAGAGATGAGGTTGATGGGCTGTAGCAGTTGGTGATCTGTAGGTCTCCACTGGGCAGCAAGAGCTTGACAGTCAGGTGTTCTAGTTCTTGTCTTCTTGATCTGTTTGTCTCTACTGCAGGGATGGAGTTTCTGACAAGGGTAATGATTCCTCCCTTGTGTCTGTCTTCGCGGTCTTGGCGAAATGTCTCGTAGCCTCTTACGAAGAAACGTCGATGATCTTTCAAGTGTGTTTCTTGGATGCAGATGCCATCGATGTTTTTGCTGAGAAACTTTTGCAGTTCTGGCTTCTTGTTCCCTAGTCCTTCTGCATTCCACTGAGCCACTGTAAGGGTGGTAGGAGGCTGGGTAGTCTGGTCAGTCGCTCTACTCTGCCTTCCCCCGACCGTCAGGTTAACAGAGGCACCGGTCGCTTGGGTGGGCCCCTTTGAGGCTAAGGGCCCGGCTCCGTCCCTCCCCGGTTGTCGCTGATAGGGACGACGCCATGACAACAAGGTAGTCTGACGCATGACCATAATCGTTGATGCGTGTGTGTCCTAATTTATCCCCAGGACCTGCGCCGTAGCTGACACACTCCGTCTTCGGCAGGCTGGATGCTTTTGCCATTTAACCCATGGCTGGGGTAAGGCTTGGAGCAGTGTCAGGGCGTATCCACACGCCGGTGGGCCTTCACTCAGTTCCTTCCATTTTGGTGGGGGCCTTACTCCTCCATCTGGACTGGTCTAGCCTGCGGCTTTCCTTGATTGGAGAGGCCGGGATCTAGTTTTGATACAGCGCCAGTATTCCGCTCCCGTGCCGCGTTAGTGAAAACAACCTGCCCCATGTCCCCCTGAGGAAACACCCACATTAACGTGGCGAGAAAGTGCGACTACGGTGTTCACCCTTTCTTAATGGAAGAAAGGGGTCTTCGCAGGTCGTAGGCATGTTCATTATGGGTCACGGATGTTGCCCGATGTTTTAGTTTACCGTTACAGCCGTTACTAACGGCTGTAACGGCCTGTAACGCCTTTTCTTCTTTATGGAATATCTCAGAAAGTACTTGGCCGATCTTTGTGAAAATTAGCAGGTATGTTCATTATGGGTCACGGATGATGCCCCCATGTTTTAGTTTACCCCATTATGGCCGTTACTAACGGCTGTAACAGCCTGTAACGGTTTTTCTTCTTTATAGAATATCTTTAAAAAAAGTACTTGGCCGATCTTTCTGAAAATTTGTAGGTATGTTCACTATGGGTCACGGATGATGCCCGATGTTTTAGTTTACCCCATTATGGCCGTTACTAACGGCTGTAACAGCCTGTAACGGTTTTTCTTCTTTATAGAATATCTTAAAAAAAAGTACTTGGCCGATCTTTCTGAAAATTTGTAGGTATGTTCACTATGGGTCACGGATGATGCCCGATGTTTTAGTTTACCGTTATAGCCATAACTAACGGCTGTAACGGCCTGTAACGGTTGTTTTTTTCATGGAATATCTCAGAAAGTAGTTGGCCGATCTTTGTGAAAATTAGCACGTATGTTCATTATGGGTCACGGATGATGCCCGATGTTTTAGTTTACCGTTATAGCCATTACTAACGGTTGTAACGGCCTGTAACATTTTTTTTTCTTTAGGGAATATCTTAGAAAGTACTTGGCTGATCTTTGTGAACATTAGCAAGTATGTTCATTATGGATTACGGATGATGCCCGATGTATTAGTTTACCGTTACAGCCGTTACTAACGGCTGCAACGGCATGTAACGCTTTTTCTTCTTTATAGAATATCTCAGAATGTACTTGGTCGATCTTTGTGAAAATTAGCATGTATGTTCATTATGGGTTACGGATGATGCCCGATGTTTTAGTTTACCGGTGTAGCCGTTACTAACAGCTGTAACGGCCTGTAACGATTTTTCTTCTTTATGGAATATCTCAGAAAGTACGTGGCCGATATTTTTGAAAATTTTAGGTATGTTCATTACGGGTCACGGCTGATGCCCGATGTTTAAGTGTACCGTTATAGCCATTACGAACGGCCCATAATAGTTTTCTTCTTTATGGAAAATCTTAGAAAGTTCTTGGCCGATTTTTCTGAAAATTTGTAAGTATGTTCATTATAGGTCACAGACGATGGCCGATGTTTACCAGAATAGCCATTACTAACGGTTACACCAGTCGAAGACGGTTTTCCTCTTTATGGAATGTCTCACGCGTATTCAGGATAAACTGGGAGTACGTTTATATGCTTTGCATCTTGTTTATATTGCTATAATTATCATAATCTAAATAGGGATCGAGGTCAAGGTTCCAGTCACCAGCTAAAACAAGTGCATGATTTTCATATTTCTGTATTTTGCCCTTTAAGTTTTCGTAAAATTCAGTATTATCTTTATTAGGTCCGTAAACATTTACCAGCATTTGTTGCTCATTTGTCCTGATGACGGAAAGTATTCTGTTTATTCGTTTATTGATTAAAAGTTATTTAAACCAAATGAAGGAGCAACCGAATTAGGAAACAGACACTACGCGTTTCGACACATTTCGTCTTTTTCGGGCAGGACAAAAACATTTGAAACAATGGAAACAAGAACGAATGCGTTGTGTCTGTTTTGTAATTTGTTTGTTCCTTCGTTTGGCGCCTCATTAATTCCATTTTGACTTAAATGTTTTCAAGTTTTTTTCTGGGCATAAAACAAATACAGAAAACGCAGCGCTCAACGTTCTAGTAAAGTAAAAAGGGAAGGAGGGAGGTGGGGGAAGTAGGGGGGGGGGGGGGGACTTGTCCCCAATCAGGCGCACCTTACACAGGCATAGGGCAAGTTAGTCTCTGCGCGTGGCCCCCGAAATAGAATATTTCGGGGGCCACGCTCTGTGCAGCTAGGTCAGCCGGAACCAAAGCGTGAGTTATGTTACTTTACTTTGGCTTTTGACTGGTATCACATACGGAGGCAAAATATTGACCCTCAGTTCACTCCATGAGGTATTCCTTTGACTGTAATAAAATAATCCTCCACACTGCTTTGAGTGCCAAACGGGGCCAACTAGCCCCAGTCCATCTCCCCCCTCCCCCCCATCTCTCTCTCTCTCTCTCTCTCTCTCTCTCTCTCTCTCTCTATCTCTGTGTGTCTCTCTCTCTGTCTGGCTGTCTCCCTCTCTGCCCCCACTCTCTTCGCCCTTTCATTCCCTGTCACTCTCGCGCTCAACATCTCTTTGGCTCCCTGTCTGTCTTTCTGAGTGTTTATCTGTCTGTCTGTCTGTCTGTCTGTTCCTCTTTTTGTCTTTCTCTCTGGCTCTGTTTCCGCGTTTTCTTCCTCTCAATTTGCCTTTCTGTCCCACTGTCTGTATTTCCCCATGTGTCTTCTCACTGTCTTTGTCTGTCTGTGTGTTTGTCCGTCTGTGTGTTTTCTCTCTCTCTCTCTCTCTCTCTCTCTCTCTCTCTCTCTCTCTCTTTGTGTATGTGTTTTCTCTCTCTCCATCTCTCTCTCTCTCTCTCTCTCTCTCTCTCTCTCTCTCTCTCTGTGTTCTCTCTCTCTCTCTCTCTTCTCTCTCTCTCTCTCTCTCACTCTGCTCTCTCTCTCCATTCTCTTCTCTCCCTCTCCACCTCCCTCACCTACCACCTTCCCACTCACTCTTCCTGTGACTATATCTTATATTGTTAATTGTGATTTTTTATGTATCCATTGTCTTATATATATGTTGGTGAACAGTTTTCTGCGACGTTTTCTTTCACACACTGGATGAAAAAAGCCACTGACTTTGTGCTTATACCCTTCCATTAACAAATAACATCTCGTTCTCTCTGTCTCTGCCTCTCGCTCTCTCTCTCTCTCTCTCTCTCTCTCTCTCTCAAGCTCGCACACACACACACACACACCACACACACACACACACACACACACACACCGTTATGTAGTGATCCCAAGGGAGATCACCTTGATTATCATGTGAATGATTTGGGGGCGCTAGAATAAACCAATGGCCGGAACCAGACAAGTTGTGTATGTCTGTCATTAATTTGTTTTGTCTCATGTTGTTACGACACAACAAATTGGCGACGAGGATAAAACATGTGCCTGAGGGTATAACGTCACACAGAAAGCCGAGAAGAGGATCGTTTGTAAGCCCTGTTCAGTAACATTGCCTTGAAGTGCAAAGAAGAACTTTGGCGTGGGCGACCAGTGTTCAGGACATGACGTTTTTGAACAAGACTGTGGAACGTTATCACCGGGGTAACGGCATGAATGATGCTTGTTAACTACGTCGTGTTGAATTTTCAGAACGTAAACGCAACTGAACTTAAGTGCTTCTAATTCTACTGTGAAGATGGCTGCCATTCTTGGCCGCATAGAACCGTATGTTGAAGGTGCCAACTGGCAAGAATATGTAGAAGTGTTGGAACATTTTTTCATAGCCAACGACATCACAAATGACAAAAAGAAAATATGTGTTTTGTGTTCTTCAGTAGGACCATCTACATACCATATCATCAAAAGTCTGTCTTTGCAACAGAAACCTGAAGAAAAGACTTTCAAAGAAATTTGTGATCTAGTAGAGCAACATTTCAAACCAAAACTGTCAGAGGCAGTGCAAATGTATCTGTCAGGAGGATGAAACAGTGCAAATGTATCTGTCGGAGGGTGAAACAGTGCAAATGTATCTGTCCGGAGGTGAAACAGTGCAAATGTATCTGTCAGGAGGGTGAAACAGTGCAAATGTATCTGTCAGGAGGGTGAAACAGTGTAAATGTATCTGTCAGGAGGTGAAACAGTGCAAATGTATCTGTCATGAAGAGGATGAAACAGTGCAAATGTATCTGTCAGGAGGGTGAAACAGTGTAAATGTATCTGACAGGAGGATGAAACAGTGCAAATGCATCTGTCAGGAGGGTGAAACAGTGAAATGTATCGACAGGAGGATGAAACAGTGCAAATGATTGTATCTGTCAGAGGATGAAACAGTGCAAATGTATCTGACAGGAGGTGAAACAGTGCAAATGTATCTTGCTGCAACATGCAAATTCGGACAATCTGAACAGGCATGAAATTATCATGTAAATGAAAAAGATCAAAGAAATTCTTGCAGTGAGATGACAGACTGATCAGGGATGAGGCATTAAGATGCTAATCATGAGGCTGCGTGAGAATGTGACTGAAATGAACAGTGCCAAATGTGATGACTGTGTGATGAAATGAGATGGAACAGAAGATTGCGGAGCGAATGTAAGATGCAAATCGTGAAGAAAAAAGTGCAAATGTTTCTGTGGAGGAAACAGTGAAATGTATCTGTCAGGAGGGTGAAACAGTGTAAATGTATCTGACAGGAGGATTGAAACAGTGCAAATGCATCTGTCATCTGTCAAGAGGATGAAACAGTGCAAATGTATCTGTCAGGAGGGTGAAACAGTGCAAATGTATCTGACAGGAGGGTGAAACAGTGCAAATGTATCTGTCAGGAGGGTGAAACAGTGCAAATGTATCTGACAGGAGGGTGAAACAGTGCAAATGTATCTGTCCGGAGGGTGAAACAGTGCAAATGTATCTTCCTGCACCATGCAACTTCGGACAATTTCTGAACAGAGCACTTCGGGACAAGTTTATCATTGGAATAAATGATAAAAAGATCCAAGAGAAAATTCTTGCAGTGCCAGACGACAGACTGACTCATGATGAGGCATTTAAGATTGCTCAATCCCATGAGGCTGCGGTGAGGAATGTGCATGAAATGCACAGTCCCAAATGTGATGAAACAAGTGTGATGAAAATGAAGAGTGAACAGAAGATTGGACCGGCGAAGCCTAAGAACCTGCCAAATCGTGAAGAAAGAAAAGCTGAATGCTTCCGGTGTGGTGGAAAGCATGATGCTAGACAGTGTAGATTTAAAGATCAGAAGTGTTATGGTCGTGGAAAAACGGGACATATCAAAGCTTGTTGCCGCAAAAACAAAGATGTGAAAAACATTGAACGTGAAGTGAATGATAGTTATGATGTGGATGATGAGTGTGGTGATGTAAACACTGTTTTGTGTGCTGTGAAGAAGGGGACGAAAGAAAAGATGGCTCCTTTCTGGTATGAACTGGATGTGAATGGTCGAATTGTGTGTTTTGAGATTGACACAGGGTCACCATGTACAATCATATCAGATAAAACTCTGAAACAAGTGTTTGGCCGATCACAGAAACTGGACAAATTCAATATAGCAATTAAGTCATTCACAGGGCATGCAGTGCGTGTGCTCGGAGTGTTGAATGCAAGTGTGACACACAAACACAACACAATTCCAGCAAGCATACTTGTCACAAAACATACACACAACCTGCTTGGAAGAGATTTGATTGAACAGTTTGGTTTGTTAACAGTCAATCTGGTGAGTGAAGTGAGTTCAGTCCAGTTAGGAAGGAGTCTTGAACGGCGTACGAGTTTGTTCAAAGAGGGTGTAGGAAAGCTTGTTGGGCATCAAGCGAAGGTTCATGTCAGTAGCGAAGCAGCGCCAGTTTTCTGTAAGCCAAGGTCGCTGCCTTTTGCTATGAGGGGCAATGTTGAGGCTGAGCTTGAAAGGCTCGAGGACCAAGGCATTATTGAGCCTGTAGAATGTTCAGACTGGGCAGCGCCCATTGTTCCTGTTTTGAAACCAAATGGGGAAGTACGAATATGTGGGGATTACAAGGTTACAGTCAACAAGGTGTCGAAGTTAGAACAATGTTCAATTCCCACCTTGGATGAGCTCCTGGCAAAACTGGGAAAGGGCTCAGTGTTCCATAAGCTGGATTTGTCACATGCTTATTCACAAGTTGAGTTGAAAAAAGACAGCAGAAAATATGTTATAATCAATACACACAAGGGGTTGTTTACATATACTGGCTTCCATTTGGTATCTCGTCAGCACCAGCACAGTTTCAGAGAGTCATGGAGTCCTTGCTTCAGGGTGTACCATGCACAGTTGTGTACTTTGATGACATTTGTGTGACTGGGGATTCGGACGTCGAGTCATACCAGCATCTTGAGGAGGTGCTTGACAGATTGGATAGGGCAGGCGCACGGTTGAAGAAGGAGAAGTGTGTTTTTGGTGCTGAGGAAGTGGTCTTCTTGGCTCATAAAATCAGTAAGCAGGGGATCCAGCCGTTGGATGACAAAGTTCAGGCATTGGTTCAGGCAACACCACCCGAGAACGTGCAATAGCTGAAGGCGTACATGGGTTTGCTGAATTACTATGGCAGGTTTCTGAAGAATCTATCAGGAGAGCTGCAACCTCTTCACAAGCTTTTAAAGAAAGGTATGAAGTGGAGTTGGGGCCAGGAGCAACAGGCATGTTTTGAGAAGACCAAAAAGATGATCCTTTTATCCAGGGTTCTTGTGCATTATGATCCCAATCGCAAGATTTTACTGCATGTGAATGCGTCTCAATACGGGTTGGGGGCAGTGATTTCACACATCATGGAGGATGGAACAGAGCATCCAGTTGGATTTGTCTCCCGGACGTTAAATGCAGCAGAAAGGAATTATTCTCAGCTAGACAAGGAGGGTGCTGCTGTGGTGTTTGGTCTGAAGAAGTTCCACAAGTTTCTGTATGGAAGGAAGTTTAGCATTGTGACTGATCACAAACCTCTGTTGTCTCTGTTTGGCGCGAACAAACAGATTCCGGTGATCGCATCTCCCAGGATCCAGAGATGGGCTGTCGTCCTCAGAGCATATGAGTACACGATGGTGTATCGACCAGGCAAGGACCACATGAATGCTGATTGTTTTTCTAGGCTACCCTTGCCAGAGACTGAAGAATTAGAGCTTGAGGACAGAGTCCTCGTGATTGAAGAGCTTGAAGATTGCTCCTTTTTGTCTGCCAGACAAATTGCAGAAAGGACTAGGCGTGACCTGGTCTTGTCACGAGTTCATCAGTACCTCCTGAGAGGCTGGCCCGGTGATGACTCCAGCAAGGAGTTGGCTCCATACAGGTGTCACAAGGCAGAGCTGAGTGTTCAGGATGGTTGTATCCTTTGGGGTGCCCATGTCATTGTTCCTCCAAAGGGGCGCAGCAAAGCCATGCAAGAGTTGCACGAGGCTCATCCAGGCATCAACAAGATGAAAGGTCTAGCACATAGCTATGTATGATGGCCAGGAATGGATTCCGAGTTGGAGGAAATGGTACGAAGATGTTCCGTGTGCCACGAGCACCAGAACTCTCCTGCGCTGGCACCACTCCATCCTTGGGACTTCCCAGATGGACCGTGGAAACGGATTCATGTTGATTTCGCAGGACCAGTGCAGGGTCAGATGCTTTTGGTCGTTGTTGACGCCTATTCCAAGTGGGTGGAGGTAGCTTTGATGAAGAAAACAACCTCGTGGGCAACCATTCAGAAGCTGAGGGAAATAGTTTGTCGCCAAGGGCTACCAGATGTGCTGGTATCAGATAATGGCACAAACTTCACTTCCAGAGAGTTTGAGGATTTCCTCACGAGTAATGGCATTGTGCATGTGAGGACTTCTCCTTACCACCCATCCAGCAATGGTTTTGCTGAACGGACAGTCCAGTCTGTAAACAAGGGCATTGCCAATTTCTCTGGTGACTGTTTGAATACCAAGCTCCAAAAGTACCTGTTGATATGCAGGATCACGCCTCAAACAACCACTGGATTGTGTCCTTCAGAGCTTTTGAACAACCAGCGGTTGAAAACCCTTTTGGATTTGATGCACCCAAACTTGCAAGGCAAGGTTCAAAAGAAGCAGTCTCAGTTGAAAGCTCGTCATGATGACGGAGCAAAAGAGCGATCAGTCAGCATGGGTGATCCTGTCAGTGTGAAGAATTTTGGAAGTGGTCCAAAGTGGCTTCCAGGCACTGTTATCAACACGTCAGGAGCTGTTGGCATTGAGGTGGCATTAGCAGATGGACGTGTAGTCAGACGTCATGTGGATCATGTTCTGAGACGTCACAGTGCACAGTTGGTACCAGAATCTGAGCGCAAGCAAGAAGCGCAAGTGCTAGAGTTTGGAAAACAAGAGGGAGTTGGAGACTTTCAAAATACTCCAAGACCTGAGTTTGGAAGCCAGCAGGGAGCTGCTGAATCTGAAGGGATGTCTGGCACTGATACCTCTCTTATTCCGGTGGTGCCAGGTCCTTGTGACGACACTGATCCAGTCCCTGTGTCACCCGTTGGCCCATCACTGACTCGGACTCCAGAGTCTAGACGGTCTGGGAGAGAAAAACGTCTCCCTGCATATCTTAGAGATTATGAACTGAGCTTGGCCCTTGATTAACAGTACATTCAACAGCACATACATGCATTTGTCTGCATTTTGTTTTCTTATTCATGTCTAGACAACATGTGACTGCAGTTTCTATGTTTTAGCTGATTGTTTTGCAATTAAGAATTGGTTCCAACTAAATGTCAAATTATCAGTTATGATATATTTTTTTGATTGTTCAAATAGAATCATAATTTGTTCTCCATCTTAAGAGTAAAGGAGTGTTATGTAGTGATCCCAAGGGAGATCACCTTGATTATCATGTGAATGATTTGGGGGCGCTAGAATAAACCAGATGGCCGGAACCAGACAAGTTGTGGTATTGTCTGTCATCAATTTGTTTTGTCTCATGTTGTTACGACACACACACACACACACACACACACACACATTGAAATTGAAATGCACCGCTTTTATTCTTTAAAATTACGCTAAAATTCGCTAGCTCAGTAATCTTTTGTGGGGAGTGTAGTTTTGCGGTTTGTTTCAGCATAAAATGTTAAAATTTGAAATTATGCTTCTTACTTTTGGATAAACTCGTATTCGTGTACAGATCGTTGATCTCACAATTATAGTGTCCTCGTTTCGGCTCTCTCTCTCTCTCTCTCTAACAACACACACACACACACACACACACACTCGCACGCACGCACGCACGCGCACACACACACACACACACACACACACACACACACACACACGGAGAATCTCTCTCTCTCATTTGGGAACACCAAAAAGATGACGTGTAACTGTTTGAGTTCACGCATTCCAAAGGCACGTGCAGAACGAAAGAACAGTGGCGGTAGCTTTTGAAGGTGCACGACACAGACAAGGCCGCTGGACGGGACGAGGGCAGGTGCAGCTTATCTATCACATCAAACGACCGCGCGCAAAGCGAGAGTCCCCTGCCTCCCGTCTCACTCCATGATGGAGGAATGTCAAAAATGTTGCCAGTATGCTTGCTGATCCAGAGAGAGAGAGAGAGAGAGAGAGAGGGGGGGGGTTTGAAAGCTTTTTTTTATTTATTTATTATTATTTTTTACATATTTAAAGTGATAACATTGTGTTATGGTTTGTGGGTGAGACGCATGAAAATTATTCACTTGGAAGAACACGGAGGAACATACTACAGTACAGACACTGTGTAACATATAGCCTCTGTGATTTTTAGCGATCGCAAAGCTTGAAAAAAAAAATCGACATTTTGAAACAAACATCGCCGAAAGCTAAAGAAATAATGACGAAGCCCGCCATTGACATGGCCGTCGATTCGGCAGGGACTTCATGACAAGACTGTGCTCAGCGCTTCTTTTGAAAACACACCATCAACCAGGCCCGAGAGATAAAGATACCTGCAGTGTTGGCAAGAACATTTGAGCCACGCTGTCAGAGATATATTGATTGTTGATGAAACTCGTTTATGTTGCTTCCGGTTTTCCTATTGATTTGAGACCTTGGTATAACTCAGGATGGCAGCCATTCGGGGGCCAAAATATCCTTATCACTGGGGTTTCAAAGTGAGGGTGACTGCAGGCGGAAATTAAAACATGAGAGAAAAAAAAAGAAAAAAAAAGAAAAAATTACTGAGCCGCTAATTGGATGAACGCGTTTCGACCTACTGGTCCTCTTGAGGCAGGACAAAAGACTTTAAAAACAATGAAAATAGACCTTAAAACAACGGAAAACAACCGACGAACAAACAGTCACTGTTCACTTACCTCTTCGATCTGGGCACACTGTAAGTAAAGGGACTGTTCGTCCTTTAAATGTTAATTGACCTTCCTGAGGAAGACCAACAGGTTGAAACGTGTTGTGTCTGTTTTGTTATTCATTATTTCCTTTGTATGGCGGGTCAGTAATTCTCTTTTCGCTCTCTTGTCTTCTGTATCTATTCAATATTTGATGGGCTTGGATGTTAAAGCTGAACCTCAGCCATCCTAACAGGGAATATAAGGGCTGATAGCGCAAGAAGAGAGAGAGAGAGAGAGAGAGAGAGTCAAACTTTAGACTGATTTATTGACCAGTCACACACTACTTCCGGTGCATGTGAAAAAACAAACAAATCAAAATGGTCGGACATTGCTCGAGAGGTTTCTCTTTAAGTCTCTAGATCTTAACAAAAATGTAGAAGAGGAGGGAGGGGGGGGGGGGGGGGGTACCTTTACATCTTTAATCTCAACGACAATGTTTAACTTTGTCTATTTCCAAACGGAGCGGATTTTAAAACGAAAAGGAGTTGAATGAGAGACTGGACGGTTTGAGAATCATCTTTGTTTTTCATCTGTCTGCTTGATTTTGATATATGAACATCTATCTGGGGCAACATGACTGGCGAAAATGTGTCAGGTTCTTTGTGATCGGTGTGTGATAAACCCGTCATTCACTGATCCTTAATTCCCATCGCAAGAAAATGAAATTTCATGTAGATGTCGGCATCCAGTTACGCTGCAACAGACATACTCACACACTGACATGTACGTGTATCTGTCTGCTCTCTGTCTCTGTCTGTCCGTCTGTCTGTCTGTGTGTCTGTCTGTGTCTGTTTTTCTCTCTGTCTGTCTGTCTGTTTTTCTCTCTCTCTCTGTATCGCTCCGTCTCATTGTCTCTGTCTATCTGTTTGTCTCTCTCCAACTCGCTCACACGCACGCATGTGTGCACGAATGCACGCACACAGGTATATACGCACCCAAACATACCCGCGCGCGCATGCGCGCGCGCATGCACGCACGCACGCACACACGCACCCACATACACACGAACACACCTACTTACACACAGGTGCACATCACAACAATGCACACACAAACAGTCGCATACAAGTGCATGTACATATACAAACGCACATGTGCGTGAGCGCGCGCGTACGTACGTGCACACACACACACACACACACACAACACACACAACACACACCACACACACACACACACACACACACACACACACACACACGCACATACACACTCACACACATATACACACTCACTCACACTCACTCACTCACACAGACATACACACACACTCACTCACTCTCTCTCTCTCTCTTCTCTCACACACACACACACACACACACACTCACCACACACACACACACACACACACACACACACACACACACACACAAAACACACACACACACACACACACACACACACACGAAGGTAGGAAATGTATATTCTAATGAAAGACATATCCAGATGGGAATCCGCAAGGAGCTGTGATAGTTCCTATCCTGTTTAATATTTTGATCCATGATCTTCCTAAATCATCAAAAACTGTTGAACTAGTACAATATGCGGATGATATCTGCATATGGATGAAAGTTACTTTAAAACGTCACACACCAGTTAGATCAATCAATTATATTAAAAAGATATATCAAAATGAACTAGATAAAATTAGTAAGTACATGACTGAAAATGGATTGGCCCTTTCAGCTGAAAAATCGCATATGGTTCTGTTCAATACTGGTTATGATCCTAATCCTCTGCCTTCATTTCAAATAGATGGATTGTGCCTTGAATATAAAAAAGTTGTAAAATTGTTAGGAGTAAATTCAACTTCTAAACTGACCTGGAATTATCACATACAAACTATTCTAACAAAAGCTAAGAAAACTTTAAATTTCTTGAAAATGGTGAGTCAACAATCCTGGGGTAAAGTACTAAAGTATTAACACATTTAGCTACTGTGCTTGTACGATCAAAACTATCCTATGCCCAGGAGACATTTTTTTCAGCCCCAAAATATTTAATCAAAAAGTTGCAGAGTATCGATAGTAAAGCTTACAAGATAGCTCTTGGTGTCCCGGTTCATACATCAACTTTAAGAACTTATATGGAGATCGGAATATTGCCTTTTGGAGAAAATATGAAACTTGGATCTGCAAAATATATTTTAAGAAGTCATACACTACAAAATCTTAATACCAGTGAAACTGAATTAAAATCAGAAATAAATTTTCCTAAACGGGCACAAAAAATTGATTCCCTAAAATCGATAGCCTCATACACATCTGACCTATTTACAAAAGCAGGCACTGCACCTCAAAACGTAGCTCCTCGGGTGACTTTTAGCACTATCCCAGAATGGGAACGTAGTAGAGCAAATTATGACATAGACTATACAAGTTTAAGAAAAAGTATGGACCCTTGCTGCCAACGTATGTTAAGTCACATATAAATGAAACTTATATAAATCACCTTAAAATCTATACAGATGGTTCCGTACTAGACAATCATTTGTCTGGTTCAGCATTCATAATTCCATCCTTAAAAATAGAGAAAGGTTACCACCTTGGTAAGAATATTTCCATATTTACTGCGGAACTTGTTGCCATTATTATGGCATTAAACTTTCTTCTTGATTTTCGATTTCCTGTATTTCAAATACTACTTTGTGTTGATTCAAAATCAGTCCTACAAGCTCTAAAATTTTCAAATACAAGTGTGAGAGCAGAACTTATATCAGAAGTGTACCACTTAATTCATTTTTTGCATTTACGTGGTTCTTATGTCGATTTTTGTTGGGTTCCATCTCACTGTGGATTATTTGCGAATGAAAGGGTAGACCAATTAGCAAAAAAGGCTGCTATCACTGAAACTGATTTAACAAAGATATGCATTCCTTTATCCTTACATGTGAGTTATAGTCTTTTAAAGGACGCAGCCTGGAACTCTATTTTAAATAAAGGAAAAGGCACCAAAAACAAAAAGGGAATATTATTTAACAAGATATCAGACAATAAAACAGGTATCAAGAATCTCTACCAAGAGAGGGTTTTAAAAAGTTTGATTTTAGATTGAGGCTTGATGCCTTTAAAACCAAATTCTGTAAACATGTGACTTGTATTTGTGGCCAGCAAATCACTCCGTTCCATCTACTTTTTGTGTGTGATAGAATGAA
>CM065741.1:52274753-52307253 GCA_033310375.1 Conus canariensis | reverse complement strand
TGAATGGGAAGAAAATGATCTAGAATTAGTAACTGAATATTGTAAGTCAAAGAATATTAAATCTTATGTGTCCATTCCTTACATAACAATACCCGAAGTATTTGCATACTTAATGTCACAGAAACAATCGAAAACCAAAGATATTTACGACTTGGATCCCAATATAATCAAGTTGTCTGCACCAGTCATAACAGACTCTCTTACTTACATATATAACCTATGTATAGAGAAAAACTGTTTTCCGGAATGTTTCAAACAAGCAAAAGTTGTCCCGCTGTACAAAACTGGAGATCCGTCCAACCCTTGTAACTACAGACCTGTATCTGTTCTGTCAATTCTCTCAAAACCGCTCGAAAAACATATCCAAAAATATTTAGTTACCCATTTAAACAAATATAATTTGATTCATCCTAAGCAGTCAGGTTTTAGGGAAAACCATTCCTGCCACACCGCGCTTACGCAAATGATTGACAAATGGCTCTTGAACATTAATAACAATGAACTTACAGGAGTTGTCTTTATTGATCTAGCTAAAGCTTTTGATATTATAAACCACTCTCTTCTCCTAAAAAAGCTCGTTTTATACGGACTCTCTGAAAATACACTTCAGTTCATGTCCTCATTTCTCTCTGATCGAAAACAGGTAGTATGTGTTAATTCCTCAAAATCAGATTTGCAGCCAGTAAAATATGGTGTTCCACAAGGATCCGTTCTTGGCCCTTTACTCTTTTCGATCTATATAAATGATTTACCGCTACGTATTCGATGTGACTGCGAATTATTTGCTGATGACAACTCTATGCATTCTAACCACCCTCGCTTGCAGGTTGTGACGTCCGATCTACAAGATAGTTTAAACAGTGCCGTCAAATGGACGGAAATCAATCACATGTCTCTTAATGCAAAAAAAACTAAAAGCATGGTCATTACTAGCAGACAAAAACGTCAAAATATGCCTGCTGATTTATTTTCAATATTTGTTTCTAGTGAAAAAATCGAAGAAGTAAAAACACATAAAGTTTTGGGTGTTGTCATTGATAACAACTTATCATGGTCCGATCACGTAGCTTACCTATGCAAAAGAATATCCCAAAAAATATTCCAGTTGTCAAAAATAAAGCATTTTCTGAATATGCATGCTAGAAAACAATTCTTTCATGCCCATATACAGTCAATTATAGACTATGCTTCTACTTTATGGGATTCAGCCAGCGCAAACATTCTAAAACCTTTAGCAAGATTGCATAGGCGCGCGATAAAATTAGTTCTCTTAAAATCTAGTTCATTAACTCTAAACGATTATAAATCTTTGGATATCCTTCCCCTAAAGCAAAAACTCGAATATAATAAGGCTATATTTATGCATAAAGTGGTAAATGGAAATGCACCTCCCTCCATTGTAAACAGTTTCTGGACGAATGACAATAGGCACGTCCACAAGTTAATAATGCCTCTGCCCAGACTTGACCTTTACAAATCAAGCCTCGTATACAGTGGCGGTACGTACTGGAACAATTTGCCTCCATTCCTGAAAGAAATCTCAAGTTTCAATATTTTCAAAGAGCGCTTAAAAGGATATCTGCTCAGTAAGTTAAAAGATATATAAAAAAAAAACTGTAACAGTTGATTCCTAAATCTATTAAAGACTCAGTGAATAGAAATAAAATACTGCACGAGTACAAGCCGGTGTTAGACGGAAATCTTGGACGTGTCATTTGAAGCACAGCAATAATGGGTTAAGCTATTTGACATATTTTACACTGATGATATCGCTTAACTGCATTTCGTTATTTGATGTATTGTGTGTATTCAAGTCTATTTGACTCTTGTTCCCCGTTTGTATTTGTACTTTACATGTATTTTCTTTCTCTCCCCCCCCCTCCCCTCCCTATCCCGCCCACACCCCATACCCCCGCTTCCGCTCTCTCTCTCCGCTTCTCTCTCCGCTTCTCTCCACACTCCCCCCCTCCCCCCCCCCCCCCATTTCTCTCTTCACCCCGCTGCTTACTATGTATGTTTGTGTGTTGTTTGTTTGCGAAAGTGTATAAGTGTTTGGGTGGGTGTTTGGGGAGGGGCGTTTTCTGGGTGGGGATTGTTAAAGTGGAAGTGTGTTACGTTTCTTTGATGTTATTTCCATTTTGTGTATTTTCAGACTTTTTTGTGTGTTCAATCTTTTGTTTGTTGGTTGGGTTTCTTTTTGTTTTTTTTTGTGTGTTTTTTTCCGTTTGTTTATTTTTCATTTCGCAAATTTTTTTGTTTTGTTTTTGTTCCCCTCTTGGGCGAGGGCTGGATGTAAAAAAGCATGAACTTGCTTATCTATTACCCTCGATAATAAAGAATTTGTCTTGTCTTGTCTTGTCTCTCTGTCTATCCATCCGTCCATCCATCCATCCATCCATCCATCCATCCATCCATCCATCCATCCATCTCCATCCATCCATCCATCCATCCATCCATCCATCCATCCATCCATCCATCCATCCATCCATCTCTCTCTCTGACCGTCCATCCATCCATCCATCCATCCATCCATCCATCCATCCATCCATCCATCCATCTAACCGTCCATCCATCTAACCGTCCATCCATCCATCCATCCATCCATCCATCTCTCTCTCTAACCGTCCGTCCATCCATCCATCCATCCATCCATCCATCCATCCATCCATCCATCTCTCTCTCTCTATCCGTCCGTCCATCCATCCATCCATCCATCCATCCATTCATCCATCCATCCATCCATCCATCCATCCATCCATCCATCCATCCATCCATCCATCTCTCTCTCTCTCTCTCTCTCTCTCCATCCATCCATCCCTCCATCTATCCATCCATCCATCCATCCATCCATCCATCTCTCTCTCTATCCATCCATCCATCAATCCATCCATCCATCCATCTATCCATCCATCCATCCATCCATCCATCCATCCATCTCTCTCTCTCTCTCTCCATCCATTTATCCATCCATCCATCCATTTATCTCTCTCTCTCTCTCTATCCATCCATCCATCCATCCATCCATCCATCCATCCATCCATCCATCCATGTCTTTCTCTCTCTATCTGTCTGTCTGTCTGTCTGTCTGCCTGTCTGTCTGTCTGTGTACAGAATTCCACAGGACTGTAGAGTGTGGTATATCTCAATTTGATGCCCAGGGAGCACAGACATAAATAGTCGTGCCGCCCTGACGAGTCTGATTCAGCGGATGAAAGGCCTCGGAGCAAGCGATATAGATGGTTCTGTCTTCAAGGTGGGTGACAGTGGTCGCCGTATGCCGGCAGTGAAGGCTTTAATATTCGTCACATGTGTTATCCTGATTTGTATTCTTTTCCTTCTTCCTCCTTCCCCAACCACGCTTTTGTTTTTCTTTGAATTTTTGCCAAGTCAGCAATATAATGACGGAGGAATTGTTAGCCTGAACTTGTTCCACCCCCCCCCCTCTCCCCCCACCAACCTAATTGTTCAGTATACTTATCTAACTATCTATCTATCTATCTATCTATCTATCTATCTATCTATCTATCTATCTACCTACCTACCTACCTATCTACCTACCTATCCATCCATCCATCCATCCATCCATCGATCTATCTATCTATCTATCTATCTATCTATCTATCTATCTATCTATCTATCTATCTATCTATCTATCTATCTATCTATCTATCTATAAAAAGGCCCCTGAGGAAGACCAAGGGGTCGAAATATTGGGAAAACTTCAACGTGGTTGTTGTTTGGTTCTTTGTTTGGATGTTCACACACACACACACACACACACACACACACACACACACACACACACACACACACACACACACACACACACACTCGTCTAATACCACACAATTTTGTGAAAAGACGTAAAAATGAAAGTACTACTACTACTACTACATGTGGCTACTAAGTACAACAGGAAAAGATGCTCCCAGGATTCACCGAAAGGGGGAGAGAATGATGAATCCATCGGTGCTCAACCAATCACGACTGCAAATCCCAAACGGATTATGAACATGGAACAAATGGAATATCCATGTGTCCGTGGAAAGCGTTTCGCTACCACCCGTGGCATGAGGATCCACAGAACAAAGATGAGATGTGTGAAGACTCATCTGAATGAGCAGCAGCGCACTGCATCAGCAGATAAGACGTCGGAAGACCAAGGCCAGGATTTAAACCACAGTGCCAAGGACATCCATGCTGTTGTTTCGGATGAGGAATTTGCACAGGCCCTCGATGCCAGGCGCCTGAAACTCAACCTGCCACGAGCAAACGAAACTGAAGTTTGGGAGAAACTGGATGCAAAAATCGTCCAAAGACTCGATGCACTAGTAGGGAAAAGCACCCTGGAACACAAACTAGCCACATATGGGGACATTGTGTATGTCACATGTAGAGACGCCTATGGAGCAAAACTACCCAAAGAGAAACACCTCCAAAGAAATCCAGACGCCAAGAAGAGATGGACAAGATCAGGGTCCAAAAGAAAAACCTCAAGAAGCAAATGAAGACCGCACCGCCAGCTGGAAAACAAGGCTTGGAAAAACTCTGGAAAGACCTGAAAGCAAAACACAGCGCCCTCAGCAAAGCGGAATCTGCGAGGAAGAAGAAGAGCAAAAAGAAGAAGACACAAGAGCGCTTCTTCAGAGACCCCTTCCAGTTTGCCAGAACACTGTTTGAGCAGCCAAAATCTGAGACCCTAAGTGTGGAAAAAGGAGTTCTAAAGCAGCATCTGAGGAAAACATACTCTGACTCACAGAGCAAAGCACCACTCGACACAAAGGTCTGGTGTGGCCAACCAACCCTGAGGAATAGTTCAATGACACGCCTCCAACGTTGGCGGAAATCAAGAAGGTGGTCGACAAAGCCAGAGCCAAAGCATCACCAAGGCCAAACGGAATACCTTACCAGCTGTACAAGAAATGTCCCAAGGTGCTGGAGTGGCTCCACAGGCTGCTGCGATCAGCTTGGAGAAACCAGAAGATCAGCAGCCAAAGGATGACGGCAGATGGTGTGTACAACCCCAAAGAGCAAAACTCAAGTGACATCAGCCAGTTCAGGCCAATATCACTACTGAACGCGAAGGGAAAATCTTCTTCTCTGTCATGGCAGCAAGGCTGACCAAGTACCTCATGGAAAACAAGTACTTGGATGTGTCAGTCCAGAAAGGTGGCATCCCAGGCGTGGCTGGCTGTGTAGAACACGCCACAATGATCTGGGACGCAATCTAAAGAGCAAAAACAGAAGAGAGAGACCTGGACGTAGTTGGCTTGATCTGGCAAACGCATATGGATCTGTACCCCATGAAATGATACAGTTGGCTCTTGAGATGTACCATGTGCCAAAGAACATCCGCGACATGCTCAAGAAGTACTTCAATGGCTTCTCAATGCGGTTTTCTACCAAGGAGTACACAACAGACTGGATCAACTTGGAAGTGGGCATTGCAATGGGCTGTGCAATTTCCCCAATACTGTTCCTGTTGGCAATGGAAGTCATCATGAAAGCAGCAACAAGCAACGCGAGACAAACAGACCTTGGCGATGGATACAAGATGCCCCCTCTCAAGGCCTTCATGGATGACACTACAGTGATTTCATCCAGTGAAGACGAGACACGTCATGTGCTGGAAAGGCTGGACGACATAGTTGCCTCATCCAGAATGAAGTTCAAGCCAAAGAAATCACGGAGTCTCTCACTGAGGAAAGGAAAAGTGGCCGAATCTGTGGTCTTCAGTGTTGCCAACCAGGCCATTCCAACAGTCACAGAAGAGCCAGTCAAGAGCCTTGGAAGATGGTATGATGATACGCTGAAAGACACACAAAGAGCAAAAGAAACCAAACACATGTCGGAAGAAGGTTTGGAGACCATTGACCGGTGTGGACTCCCTGGCAAATACAAGGTCTGGTGTCTGCAGTTCATGCTGATACCAAAGCTCCTATGGCCTCTGATGATATACGACATCTGCACTAGCATAGTGGAGGCAGTGGAAGCCAAAATCAACAAGTTCACAAGGAAATGGCTTGGTGTCCCACCCTGTCTGACTGACATAGCGCTGTACTGTCGCCAAGCAAAGCTGAAACTAGCATTGAAATCCATCCTGGAGGAATACAAAGCAGGGAAGATCAGACTTCAAAGCATGCTGAAGGACTCAGGAGACAAGGTGGTAGAAGCAATCAAGCCCCAACTGAAGACAGGCAGAAAATGGAGAGTTCAAGAGGCGATGGATTCTGCAAAAGAAAGTCTCAAGATCAGAGAAATAACAGGACGCACACAGACCAACAGACAAGCACTGGGGGTGACCAAAACTGAATGGTGGTCAAAGGCCAAAGGAAAAGCCAAAAGAGACATGATGATTCAGGAGATGAGAAAAGAAGAAGACTAAAAAAGACTCCAAAAAGGGCAATGGACAATGTGGGAGAATGCACTCCAAAGAAGTCTCACTTGGAATGACATTTGGCACATGGCCCCTCTCAGGATCAGCTTCATTCTCAGATCTGAATATGACCTTCTGCCCTCACATGCAAACCTGGTGAAGTGGGGAAAAACAGACGATCCTGCATGCCCCCTCTGCCATGGAAAACAAACAGTGGAGCATGTCCTAAGCTCATGTAAAGTAGCCCTGGCTCAAGGAAGGTACACATGGAGGCACAACCAAGTGCTCAAAGAGATTGTACAAGTAGTCTGGGCTAGTACCAACACCAAAGGGAAAATCAGGACTCCAAAAGCACCCGCAACATTCTTCACGGCAGGAGGCAGCAAATCATGGCCAAGAACAACAGTACCACTCGGAACATGCAGGCAGAGTCTGCTGGACGGGGCAGATGACTGGGAGTGCACTGCAGACCTCCCAGAATGGAAGAGTCACCCAGAGATCATCAGCAAGAGTGGCATGAGACTAGACATAGTAGTTCACTCTCAGTCAACCAAGCAGCTGATCATGATCGAGCTCACGGTGCCATATGAGAACACAATGGAGGCAGCTCAAATCTACAAGACTGAAAAGTATGCTGATCTGGCAAACAGCCTGAGGAGAGAAGGCTATCAGGTCAAAGTCCTCACTGCAGAAATTGGAGCTAGAGGGTTTGTAGGAACGTCTGCATACAGCCTCATGAAACAGCTCTCAGTTGCAGGTGGGGGGGGGGGGGGGGGAACCAGAGCCCTGAAAGCAATGGCAGAAGCGGCAGAGAGGTGTTCAAGCTGGATCTGGTCAAGGAGGAACAAAAGTGAACTTCATAAGGCTTAACTTTCCTACAAATAATAGGTGTCCCAGTGGTTCAGTGGTTAGAGTGCGAGTCATTAATGGAAAATGAGCATGTCCAGAGGGTGATGGGTTCGAATCCCAGTCATGGCTCGTCCCAAGATGGGAAAAAAAGGGGCAGCAGAGGGACATCCGTGGAGACTTATGACGCAGTGCAGGGAAAGCCAAAAGGAAGCTGCAAGGCTGACTCCCCTTCTAATACCCAGGACAACAACGAGAGTAGCCACATGGAACATCAGAACGATGTACGAAACAGGAAAAACCATCCAAGTTGCGAGAGAGAGAAAAACTACAAGATCAGAGTGCTAGGACTGAGTGAGACAAGGTGGCTACAATCAGGACAGCTGCGACTTTCATCTGGAGAACAGCTGCTGTACTCAGGACACGCAGAGGATGGAGCCCCCCACACCGAGGGTGTGGCCCTGATGCTGGCACCGGAGGCACAAAGGGCACTCATCGGATGGGAACCTGTCAACTCCCGCATCATCACAGCCAAGTTTACCACGAAGAAGAATGACATCAGGCTGAACATCATCCAGTGCTATGCTCCCACCAATGATGCGGAAGAAGAGAAGAAAGATGACTTCTATCACCAACTACAGACAGTGATAGACGAAAGAGGAGCAAAGGACATAACCATACTGATGGGAGATTTTAACGCCAAGATCGGAACGGACAACACAGGCTACGAGGACATCATGGGGACACACGGACTGGGACAGATGAACGAGAATGGTGAGCGTTTTGCAGACCTGTGCGCCCTGAACCAGCTGGTGATATGAGGAAGCATCTTCCCACACAAGCGCATCCACAAGGCCACATGGAGATCCCCGAACCACGTCACGGAGAACCAGATTGACCACATCTGCATTAGCCGCAAATTCAGGAGATCATGGCGGGATGTACGAGTGATGAGAGGTGCTGACGTGTCATCAGACCACCACCTTCTTTTAACAATGGTGGGACTTTGCCTCAAGAGATTCACCAACGCCAACAACACACGGACAAGGTACAATGTCGGACTGCTCCGAAACAGGGACACACAAGCAGCATTCCAGATCAGCCTTTCCAACAGGTTCCAGCCGCTACAAGAGCTGTTAGAAGACGGTGAGATGGACATCGAGACACAGTGGGAACACTGCAAGAAGCTCTGGCAGGACACATGTGAAGAGATCCTTGGCAAGAAGAAGGCCCAGCACAAAGAATGGATCTCTGCCGACACCACCCACAAGCTGGAAACAAGGAGAGAGAAGAAAGCTACGCTGAACATGAGCCGAACAAGAGCAGCTAAGGCAAAGGCACAGGAAGAGCACACAGCAGCGAACAGAGAAGTAAAGAAGAGCATCAAGAAGGACAAGAGGGACTACTTTGACGATCTGGCCAGCCAAGCAGAGGCAGCAGCCGGACAGGGGGATCTGAAGGACCTGCACCTGGTGACCAAGAAGCTGACGGGTAAGTTCCAGCAGACAGACAAGCCAGTGAAGGACAAGAACGGAAACCCACTGACAACAACCGAGGAACAGCTGAAACGATGGGGAGAACACTTCAGGGAGCTGCTGAACCGCCCCGCCCCTGACGCACCACCAGACATCCCACCTGCAGAGACAGAACTGCCCATCAGCTGTGACAGACCCTCAAAGGCAGAGATCAAAAAGGCCATCATGACTTTGAAAAATGGGAAGGCTGCAAGGCCGGATGAGATACCAGCAGAACCCATCAAAGCAGACATAGAGACAGCTGTCAACATGCTATACAGCCTCTTCAGCAAGATCAGGGAGAAGGAGGAGGTACCGGCTCAGTGGAAAGAAGGAATCATCATCAAGCTGCCGAAGAAAGGAGATCTCAGGGACTGCAGCAACTACCGAGGGATCATGCTCCTGTCAACGCCAGGCAAGGTTCTCAACAGGGTTCTACTGGAGAGAATGAAAGAGGCTGTCGACCCCAAGCTCCGAGACCAGCAGGCAGGCTTCCGCAGAACAAATCATGTGCTGACCAGATCGCCAGCCTGCGTATTATCGTGGAGCAGTCGCTGGAGTGGAATTCCCCCCTCTACATCAACTTCATAGATTATGAGAAGGCCTTCGACAGTGTGGACAGAGAGACGCTGTGGAAGCTGCTGAGGCATTATGGAGTCCCCGAGAAAATCATCTCCCTCATCTGGTGCACCTACCAGGACATGAACTGCAGGATTGCCCACGCCAGCCAGCTGTCCGAAAGTTTCGAGGTGAAGACCGGAGTTCGGCAGGGGTGCCTGCTGTCGCCGTTCCTCTTCCTCCTGGTCATTGACTGGATCATGAAGACCACTACAAGAGGCAGGAACAACGGTATACAGTGGACACTCTGGACGCAGCTCGACGACCTCGACTTCGCTGACGACCTGGCGCTCCTGTCACACAGCCACAGCCAGATGCAGGAAAAGACCACTCGCTTGGAGACCACATCAGCCAGGACAGAGCTCAAGATTAACAGGAAGAAGACCGAGCTGATGAAAATCAACACCACTGCCGACACATCAGTCACAGTCGGTGGAGACCCCATCAGGGAGGTGGAGTCCTTCGTCTACCTGGGAAGCATGGTTGACCAACAGGGAGGCACGGACCGAGACGTCACAGCCCGAATCGGCAAGGCAAGAGCAGCTTTCGTCATGCTCAAGAACATCTGGGTATCTGGAGGAATCAGCATAAGAACCAAACTCCGCATCTTCAACTCCAATGTGAAATTAATTCTGCACTACGGATGCGAGACATGGCGGACAACACAGACGATGCAAAAAAAGATTCAGACATTCTTCAAAACCTGTCTGAGGCGCATCTACAAAATCCAATGGCAGGACAAGATCTGAAACGAAGATCTGTGGGAGCATGCGGGACAGGAACCAGTGGCCAAGCAGATACTGCGAAGGAAGTGGGGCTGGATCGGACACACCCTCAGGAAGCCAGCATCCAGCACCACACGCCAAGCCCTGACCTGGAACCCGCAGGGAAAGAGAAAGAGCTGGAGGCAACAGCTGGAGGCGAGACACTGAGGCGGAGTTGAAACAAGAAGGGACAAACTGGACTGGAATGACCAGAACAGCCCAGAACAGAGTGCGATGGCAAAGGGTCGTCGATGGCCTATGCTCCACCGGGAGCGATGGGCATAAATGAATGAAATGAAGAGGGACATCCGGAGTCATGAACCGGGTGTGGCCCAACCCCCCTAGAGTGTCAGGAGATAAGGGCCGAAACACTTGCTTGAAGGGGCTTCTCTTCTGAGGACTCTCTGCTGCCACGCTCTCCACGAGTTTCTTTCTACTCTACCACACACACATGTATATACATGTACATATATACGTATGTATACATATATAATATATATATATTAATATTTAAGGATGCAAGATATATATATATATATATATATATATATATATATATATATATATATATCTTGCATCCTTAAATGGATCCTCAAGCATAGGCTCAAAGATTGTCCCCTACATTTTATTCTGTTTACATAATGTTTTTAGTTTTTCAGCAACTTTTTTCCTCTCCACATTTTCGTTTTGTTTTAGTTTCTACCTTTCGCTGGCTGCTTTGGGGGTGCTGTTTGATTCTTTTTTGAACCCTTGGTGGTGAGAACACCATAGAATTACCGACTGTGGTGTGTCTCTATTTGACGTCAAGAGCACAGACACAATCAGCCGTGCTCCCTGATGAGTCCGATTCAGCGGACGAAAGGCCTAGGAGCAGGCAATACATATAAATCTGCCTTCGAGAGGGATTGTGATAGTTCCCCCATGCAGCTAGTGAAGGGTTTTCATATTTAAAACATATATTTTCCCATTTTCTTCATTTTCAAACTTTTTTTTTTTCAAATCTTTGCCAAGTCATTATTATAATGATGGAAGAATTGTTAACCTGCACTTGTTATCCCCCACTACTTAATTGTTTCAGCATGGATACATACGTACGTAAATACATAGCCAGATATACTGACGAGCCGTGTGTCAATGTACATGGATACATACGTACGTAAATACATAGCCAGTTATACTGACGAGCCGCGTGTCAATGATTTGAAATCTGTTTAGAAAAGGTTGATCAACTGTCAAACATGTAATCCGCAACACCCTCTAAGAGTCAGAGACGCTCTGTCTGTCCGTCTGTCTGTCTGTCTCTTTGTCTGTCTATCTCTCCCTCCCCCCCCCACCCCCTCTCTGGCTGTCTGTCTGTTTGCCTGAAGATCTGTCTGTCTGTCTGTCTTCTCTCTCTCTCTCTCTCTCTCTCTCTCTCTCTCTCTCTCTCTCTTCTGTCAGTGTTTCTGTCTGTCTGTCGCTCTCTTCGTCTCTCGCTTTTTCTCTCTGTCTGTCTGTGTCTGAAGATCTGTCTGCCTATCTGTGTGTGTGTGTGTGTGTGTGTGTGTGTGTGTGTGTGCGCGTGTGTGTGTGTATGTGAGCTGTCTGTCTGTCTGCCTGCCTGTCTCTGTGTTTCTTTCTCTGTCTGTCTCTCTTTGTGCTTCTCTGTCTCGTCTGTCTGTCTGTTCGTGTCTCAGTTTGTCTGTCTGTTTGTCTCGTCTGCCTGTCTGTCTGTTCGTGTCTCAGTTTGTCTGTCTATCTGTCTGTCTGTCTCTCTCTCTGCCTCTCGTTCTCCCTGTCTCTCTCTCTGTCTCTCTCTATCTTTCTCTGTCTCTGTCTGTTTCTCTCTGCCTCTCTTTGTGTCTCTTGTGTGTGTGTGTGTGTGTGTGTGTGTGTGTGTGTGTTCTTGTCTATGTGTATGTGTGTGTGTGTGCTGTCTGTCTGTCTGTCTATCTGTCTGTATCCTGTCTGTGTGTTTCTTTTTTCTGTCTGTTTTTGCTTCTCTGTCTGTCTGTCTCTCTTTGTGTATCTTTGTCTGTCTGTCTGTCTGGTCTGTGTGTCTGTTCGTGTTTCAGTTTGTCTGCCAGTTTGTTTATCTGTCTGTCTCTATCTCTGTCTCTCGTTCTCTCTTTCTATCTCACGTCTGTCTGCCTATGTATCTCAATGTCTCAGTCTGTCTCTATGTGTCTCTCCGTCTCTCTTTCTCAAAGTCTGTCTGTCTGTCTCTCCCTCCCTCCCCCCTTCCTCTCCCTGACTGTCTGTCTGTCTGCCTGAAGATCTGTCTGTCTGTCTGTCTGTTTCTCTGTCTCTGTCTCTCTCACTTTCTCTCTCTTTCCTGTCTGTCTATCTGTCTGTCTGTCTGTGTCTCCGCCTCTCCGTCTGTCTGTCTCTTTGTCTCTCTATTTCTCTCTGTCTGTGTCTGTCTGTCTAAAGATCTGTCTGCCTGTCTGTCTGTCTGTCTCTCTCTCTCTCACTCACTCCCTCTCCTGTCTGTCTGTCAGTGTTTGTGTCTCCGCTTCTCTGACTGTCTGTCTGTCTCTTTGTCTCTCTATTTCTCTCTGTCTGTCTGTCTAAAGATCTGCCTGTCTGTCTATGTGTGTGTGTGTGTGTGTGTGTGTGTGTGTGTGTGTGTGTGTGTGTGTGTGTGTGTGTGTCCTGTCAGTCTGTCTGTCTGTTTATCTGCCTGACTGTCTGCCTGTCTGTGTGTTTCTTTTTCTGTCTGTCGTGTGCCTCTATGTCTCTCTCCTTTGTGTTTCTGTCTGTCTGTCTGTTTGTCTGTCTCGTCTGTCTGTCTGTCTGACTGTCTGTTCGTGTCTCCGTTTGTTTGTCTGTCTGTCTGTCTCTGTCTCTCGTTCTTTCTTTCTATCTCTCTCTGTTTCTTTATGTATCTCTGTCCCTCTATCTGTCTCTGTCTGTCTGTCTGTCTCCTGTCTGCCTGTCTGTCTGTCTGTGTCTCAGTCTCTCTGTCTGTCTCTCTCTTTGTCTCTCTTTTTCTCTCTATCTGTCTGTGTCTGCCTGTCTGAAGATCTGTCTGTCTGTCTGTCTATCTGTGTGTTCGTTCGTTCTTCTGTTTAACGGCTGTTCACTTTGAGTGATATTAAACGTGAATGAATGAAGAGAATGACTGAAGGAATGAATGATTAACTGAATAAGCCTATATGTTATATAAGCGCGTATGCAGGCCTTTGTATGTGAGTGTATACGTTATGTATCTGTATATGTATCTTAAAAAAACACACACAAAAACAGAAATCTTAAATACAAAAATTGTGTGTGTGTGTGTGTGTGTGTGTGTGTGTGTGTGTGTGTGTGTGTGTGTGTGTGTGTGTGTGTGTCCTGTCAGTCTGTCTGTCTGTTTATCTGCCTGTTTGTCTGCCTGTCTGTGTGTTTCTTTCTCTGTCTGTCTGTCTATCTGCCTCTGTTTTTTCTGTCTGTAGTGTGTCTCTATGTATCTCTCCTTTGTGTTTCTCTGTCCGTCTGTCCGTCTGTCTCACTCGTCTGTCTGTCTGACAGTCTGTTCACTGTCTCAGTTTGTCTGTCTGTCTGCTTGTCTGTCTGTTTGTCTGTCTCTGTCTCTCGTTCTCTCTTTCTATCTCTCTCTGTTTCTTTATGTATCTCTGTCTGTCTGTATCCTGTCTGTCTGTGTCTCCGTCTCTCTGTCTGTCTCTTTCTTTGTCTCTCTTTTTCTCTCTGTCTGTCTGTGTCTGCCTGTCTGAAGATCTGTCTGTCTGTCTGTCTGTCTATCTGTGTGTGTGTGTGTGTGTGTGTGTGTGTGTGTGTGTGTGTGTGTGTGTGTGTGTGTGTGTGTGTGATTCAGATTCAGATTCAGATTCAGTCATTTATTGTCTTTGAAAACCGTAACAGGTTTTATATGACACAAACAATAGTAGTAGTAGTAGTAGTAGTAGTAGTAGTAGTAGTAGTAGTAATAATAATAAATAAATAAATAAATAAATCAATAAATAAATAAATAAATAAATAAATAAATAAATTAACTAACAACAAATAACGAAGCGTTAAATGTAAGAAACTCAATAGTTATAATACGAATTTTTTTACTTTTAAACATCTTGTTCTTGCTTGTATTTGTTTCTGTCTATTAACAACTGCTGAACTGCTGACACTCATAAACATATTTTGCAACCTCGCTGATAACATTGTCATTCGATATTAAATTGGTGGGCAACGCATTTTGTATTTTGTACGTGTCTTCAACACGTTTTAAAAAGTGTTTTCTTAAATCCTTATATTTAATACAATTATCTAAGAAATGAATTTCATCCTCAACTATATTACACTTCATACATAATCTTCTTTCTCTTGGCGTTTTAGTATATCTGCCTTTTTCTATTTGTAGGTCGTGACAAGAGATTCTTAATTTACATAATGATTGTTTTTGGTGAAACGTTATGAAAGGATTTGCTAGGTATGGTTCCATTCTATAATCTCTAGTGATGCTATTGTAAAATTTAAGCTTTGATTCTGTTTGTGACTTTCTTTTCTTCCAAAATGATATGTATTCAGTTTTCAATTTAGTTTGCACTACATGGCACTAATTTATTAATACTAAAAGTATGCTGGTTATTCCAAACATGTTCCAATCCAATTAGGTGAAGAATGTGTTTAACAAATTTAAACCAAGGTGTTTGGTAAGTTTCATTGTTTAACATGCTTGTGTATATGATTTTGATAAGAGTGTTGTCTTCAGAATCCAAAATATGGTACCAGAACTTTATAATCTGATGAATTATTGTTAAGCTAATTGGTGAACTTCCAAGCTCCCCAACAACAGCCAAGTTTGTAGCTTTTTTGTGGACACCTAAGACTTGCTTAAAAAACTTATGTTGGGTATGCTCATGAGGTAATCTATTCGAGAGGCACTCATTAAATATGTTTTCTAGAGTGAAATTTTCACTTAATTTTATGCAATAAGGTAACCATACATCTGCGCCGTACATTAATATTGGTGACACAAGACTATCAAATAATTTTAAAATAATTTGGAAATTGATATTTTCATTTCTAAACGTTCTTTTTAGGGTATATGTTGCTTTGTTGCCTTGCTTACTAAGATGTTCTGCTGCCATGTCAAGTTTTCCTGACTTATGAAAAATTATTCCCAGATATTTGTATTGTTCTGCTGTTTCAATGAATTTTGTACCACATTTAAAAAATAATCGAGTTTTGGGTTCTGTTTTAGAAAATATTATTACTTTAGTTTTTTCAATGTTAATTTGCAAGCCCCACTCTCTACAATATAAATGTAATTTATCTAATTTTATTTGTAAACCTTGCTTAGATGTTGCAACGAGTATAAGATCAACTGCGTATAACAAAGTAGATATACACGTATTACTTGAAGGATCTAATGTTGGTGAATCAACATGTGGAATCCATGTTGTTAAATCGTCTATAAACATGTTGAATAATGTTGGACTTAACGAGTTTCCTTGCAAAATTCCTCTTCGTATACAAACTGAATGGCAACTTCCATTTTTTCCAGCAGAGTAGATTTGTGTATTTGTGTACATGTTTTTAACCAAATTAAAGCATTTACCATTGATGCCAAATCTTTGTAATTTCATTAATAATCCTTTGTGAGAAATATTATCAAATGCTTTCTGAAAATCAACAAAACATGCATATAATCTTCCAGTACGCGATTTCAATGTGTGGTCTACTATACTCTTTAAAATAAAGATATTGTCCGTAGTTCTATGGCCCTTTCTAAAACCTGCTTGTTCCTTAGATAAAGAATTGTTTGATTCTAAGTACGTGTTTATTCTATTGTTTAGTATTTGACATAAGACATTACTTAATGAACAATTAAGTGTGATTCCTCTGTAATTGTTGGGGTTCGATTTGTCTCTTCCTTTATAAATAGGAACTGAAATGCCTTTTTTCCAAAAATCTGGATATTGGCCAGTTTGTAACATTAAATTAAATATATTTTTCATTGTAGGTAATAGCTCTGAAATCCCTGCTTTTAGGAATTCATTTCTTATTCCATCTATTCCTGGTGATTTGTTCTTCTTTAATTTCTTAACAGTCTTTATAATTTCTGTATCGGAAATCTCATAATCTACATTAATATCATTCAAACTTGCTTTCATATCTTCCATATTTTGATTATCATTTGTGACAACATTTTCTTGGTTCTCTAGTTCAACTTCTTGAACTTCTTGTGTGTGTGTGTGTGTGTGTGTGTGTGTGTGTGTGTGTGTGTGTGTGTGTGTGTGTGTGTGTGTGTGCGTGCGTGTGTTGTCTGTCTGTCTATCTGTGTGTGTGTGTCCTGTCAGTCAGTCTGTCTGTCTATCTGCCTGTCTGTCTGTTTCTTTCTCTGTCTGTCTCTCTCGTCTGTCTGTCTGTCTGTTCGTGTCTAAGTTTGTCTGTCTGTCTGTCTGTCTGTCTGTCTGTCTGTCTGTCTGTCCTCTCTCTCTCTCTCTCTCTCTCTCTCTCTTTCCCTCTCGTCTGTCTGTCTGTCTGTTCGTGCCAAAGTTTGTCTGTCTGTCTGTTTATCTGTCTGTCTGTCTCTCGTTCTCTTCTCTCTCTCTCTGTATCTGTCTGTCTCTGTCTCTCTGTCTCTTTCTCACTCTCTCTGTCTCCAGTCTGTCTGCCTATGTGTCTCTCTGTCTGTGTCTGTCTGTCTGTCTCTATGTGTCTCTCCGTCTCTCTGTCTGTCCGTCCGTCTGTCTGTCTGTCTGTCTGTCTGTCTCTGTCTGTGTGTCTGCCTGTCTGTCTGTCTGTCTGTCTGCTCTCTCTCTCTCTCTCTCTCTCTCTCTCTCTCTCTCTCTCTGTGCATGTCTGTTTATATTTTTGGGTTGTGAATGTTTGCCTATGTGCGTATTAAAATTTATGATGTAATATGCACGTTAACGCACTCACAGTTTTCTGGATCTTGGTAATGATAATATCTTTCTCGTTAATCTTGTAAGACCGACTCAAGTATAGATACTAGTATTGTAAACAACAAGCATTACTTGTGTGCTTGTGGCTAAAGTTTCTTCCATTGTTCATACATAAGCTTGTATTACTTTTTGTCATTCTGCCTCACTGTTTTTCTTTGTTGTTGTTGTAGCTCGTCGGGGTTTTTTGTTGTTGTTTGTTTGGGGTTTTGTTTGTTTGCTTAGGGCTTTTTTCCCCTCCCTCCCTTCTTCATTAGTCACTACTTACCCTTCTTCCGTCCTCCCCCACGTTTAATACTTCGTGTATCCCCCCTCTCTTCGTCTGCTTTCGCCGATCTTAAAGATGCCTGACACTTTAGAAACTTGGCCGTCTAAAGATGGTTTTAGAGTGGCATTCCTCAACATAAATCACTTAATCAATAAAATATCTGATGTTTCGTATGTTTTGACAAATGCTGGTAAGCATTTCCATATTTTTGGCTTTGCCGAATCACGTCTTACAGAACACATTCTAGATTCTGAAATCTCCATTCCTGGATATAATATAATCCGCAAAGATGCTAAACATCCCAAAGAGACGGGTTTGATAGTGTACATTCACCAAAGTATAAAGTTTAAATGTGTTGAACCTCGTAATTACCATAACATCGAGTCAGTATGGATCCAAGTTGATTTTAAAAAATGTGAGCCAGTTCATCTGGGTTTCATATACCGCAATCCAGCAGAACATGTCAGTTGGATTGACAATTTCACTCTACTGTTAGAAGATATTTCCTTGCTTTCGGATGAGCTGATATTGTTAGGCGATTTTAACATTGATTTGCTAAAATGTAACAACACATGGGTTCATTGTTATGAATCTTTTCAACTTGTTCAGTTAATCGATAAACCCACAAGGGTAACACCCACATCCAAAACTCTTATTGATCACATTTACACCACGACAAAAAGCAATATAATAGAAGTGTGTTCACCGCTGTATGGTTGTAGTGATCATTTCCCAGTATGCTTCACTTGGTCGAAAAAAGGAGTTAAAATTCCGAAGAATGGTCACACGTTTATAAGTTACAGGTGCTTACAGAATTTTGATAAAAATAAATTTTTGTTTGATTCGAGCAATTCACATCTTTTCCTAGTCTACCAATTTACAAATCCTGATGAAGCCTGGGAAGTTTGGTACCACAATTTTTTTAAATATTTATGATAAACATGCACCTTTCAAAACCAAGCGTGTTAGAAGCAGCCCTCTGTTACCATGGCTATCAAAAGATGTACAGGACGCTATGAACCAAAGAGATCACCTTTTGTCTACGGGAACGAAGAAAGAATTTGTAAATCAAAGAAATCATGTTAATTATGTAAAACGAACAGCTAAGAAAAAGTACTTTCAAGAACTTGTTTCTTCTAATACCAATAGCAGAGCAATTTGGAATGCTATCAATCAGCTGACGAACAAAAACATCAGTAAAAATACATCTCATGAAGACCTGTGTCCCGAGAAACTTAATGACCATTTTTGTAATATTGCTAAGACAACAATAAAATCAGATAGATCTGTCCAAAACACTCTTACATTATTAAACGATTTCTGTGATTCAAAAGCCATATCCCCAGACTTAGACATCCCCTTAATGTCAGTCCATGATGTATATAATGCCCTGATCCGTCTAAAAGAAACATGTGCTCGTGGCTTAGACGGTATTGATGGCAAAATCCTAAAACTTGCAGCTCCAATTATTTCTGATACACTGACCTACATCTTCAATTTATGTATATCTAAAAACCAATTTCCTAAATCTTTCAAAATTGCTAGGGTAAGACCCATCTATAAATCAGGTGACACCTCGGATCCTTGTAATTACAGACCAATTCCTATCCTGTCTGTGGTATCAAAACCTTTAGAGGATCATCTAAGAAGATGTATTCTTAACCATTAAGGAGAAAAAGTATCTATGTTATTACAGCAAAGTATTAACCAACTAACCGAATGGTCTGAATTAAACCATATGTGTTTAAACCCTGTCAAAACCAAACATATGATCATAACCACAAGACAAAAACGTCAAACCCTTTCTTATACGAGCACACCCCTTTCTATCAATGGTATAACTATCGAAGAAACAGTCTGTCATAAAGTCTTAGGAGTAGTTATAGACAACAATCTGTCATGGTCAGAACATGTACGGTCTTTGTGCAAAACAGTTTCAAAAAAGATATACCAGCTGTCCAAGATAAAGCATTTCCTAGACTGCCATTCACGTAAAATATTTTTTCACGCTCATATTGAATCCCATATAAATTATGCATCTACAATTTGGGATTCAGCAAGTAATCATATACTCAAACCTTTGTTTAGTCTTTATAGACGTTCCCTGAAATTAGTTTTGTTAAAATCGGTTACGTTATCATACTCTGACTATACAGATCTGGATATTTTACCATTAAACTTGAAGCTTAAATTCAATAAAGCTTTATTCATGTTTAAGATTCTTTCGGGTCGTGCTCCCTCTTCAATTACAGAGAAATTTAGATTGAATGAAAATCGCCATTTTCATAAAATTGTAATACCCCGTCCAAGAATAGATATGTTTAAAACCAGTCTTCACTACTCTGGCGGCTTCTTGTGGAACCGCATTTCACCCTCTCTTGATGTTCATGCCAGCATATATAGCTTTAAAAGGGCACTTCATACCCAACTAATGACTGAATTTTCCAATTCATGCTCTTAAACTCTCTCTCTCTCTCTGACTGAATTTTCCAATTCATGCTCTTAAACTCTCTCTCTCTCTCTCTCTCTCTCTCTCTCTCTCTCTCTCTCTCTCCCTCTGTCTGTCTGTCTGTCTGTCTGTCTGTCTCTCTGTACTGGTCTCTCTCATCTATTGTTTCAAAGGTGCTGCTTGTCAAGTGTAAATTTTTGTCTTTGCTTACAGGATGAGGTGCCTGTTCAATCATTTTTTTTCTTTTTCCAGAAATGTGTTATAATTTTATTGTTGTGATAATGTTTATTGTATATATATTTATCTATCTTCCAATAACCATTTTTTCATGAACTATATATGATGACCCCTCCCCTCCCATCTGTTTCTCTCTCTGTCTCTCTGTCTCTGTCTCTGTCCTCTCTCTCTCTCTCTCTCTCTCTCTCTCTCTCTCTCTCTCTCTCTCCCTCTCTCTTTCAGGCATTGATTGTCTTCTGTTCTTTTGTGTTAACCATTTCCTCTGTCTATTTATAGCGTTTATGTATGTTTACTTTAATTCTAGATTAGTTTTGCTGATGTTATTATTGCATTTTATATGTATTTCCCTTTGTTGAGGGCCGGATGTAAAAAAAGCCATTTTGTGCTTATTCCGCTTTTTCCCTCATTAAAAAAGATTCGTTCGTTCGTTCGTTCGTTCTCTTTCTTCAGCTAGAACTCCGAAGTTCACGATTGGTGAAATGGCGTTTGCATCGTGAAGGTGGCCACATCCGTCTTCAAGGATGGTGTTTCAACATGACACCAGTGTGCACGTGTTTCATTTCCGTGTCATCCATCTCATATTCTTCTGACGATCTAGTCTTCTCCGTAAGGAAGCATGGGATTTAACGAGCGTGCAATACTGTTTTTTTTTTTTTTTTTTTTTTTTTTTAACGTAGGTGTTAATGCAGGGGATCTCCATTTAAAAGGCTGGTCCCAAGAGCGAGGATCGGACAGGAATTTTCACGGATGCTAACTCCGGAGAGAGAAACTCCTCCAATCTGGCGGTTTCGGGTGGGATTCGAACCTTGGACCCCGACATCAGAATCAGACGTGTATCCTCCAGGTCCACCAGGCCCCCCAGGGGGGGGGGGGGGGGGGATGTCAGAGAAAGAACATCACGCGCCGTGTGGATCATGTCTATTCCAGCCGAGTGCTAAGAATTCGCTGGGTTCGGGTCCAGAAGAGAGACTTCATTGTATACACACTGATCATTGTCGTCACAGCTTGGCGCTCTGCGTGCTGACATGAACTCTGTGTTGTCGTCGGTGCAAGCCATTGCCTGTGACATTGCAGACTTGAAGGACCGCACCACCTGTCTGGAGAAAACCTGTGAGCAGCTGGCTGAGAAACAGGAGGATACGGCAGAGTCTGTCGAAGATCTGCAAGAAGATCTGACGGACCTACGGAAACGGTACGATGAAGAACTGGATAAGTAAGAAGCCTTTTCGCGCCGGGACAACCTTCGTTTTTTCGGACTTGTTGAAACTCCTGGTGAAACTTTTGAGTCATGTGCCACCAAAGTGGTGGAATCTTTGAAGGATACTGTGCCAGGAAAAACATGGTCGGTGGATGTCATTGTGCGCGCTCACAGAGTGGGTCAGAAACCAAACTTTGCGCCAATGGCTGCCAACCATAATCCTAACCCCAAACCCCGCCCAATGATTGTCAAATTCTTGCGTTGGCAAGATAAGATGGACGTCTTGACGAAGGGACGTATGGTGCTAAAGCAAAAGGGAATTCAGGTTGCAGGCGACTTGACAGCGCGACAGTCGGAGCAGATTAGAAAGCAACGCGAGAAAGGACTACATGCTTATTACAAGGGCAACAAGCTGGTGGTCGCGGGCCCTCTGCAGCAACGTTCCGGCAACGGCAGCACCGACAACTCGCGCCACCACAACGGGGCCTCCAGTCATCCAAGAGGGGGGTCAGTCGGTAATCGTAACCTCGGAAGCAGGTCACCTGTCCGTGGCAACAGTGCGACCACTAGTGGGCCGTCCTCGAGCCACCAACACGCGTCACCCCGACCCCCAAAACGAAGGCGCCCACCCAGCTCCCCCAACGACGCAGCTTCAGCAAAACCGAACCAGGCATGATGTGTCGGCCAAGCCCAGGGTTTGAACACAGTCCAACATACTGTAAGCCCTTCACTTTCTTTCTTGTCCTGGAACATTGACGGCTTTTGGAACAAATTTTCCGACCCGGATTTCTTAAATTACGTTAGTAAGTTTGACTTTGTGTGTTTATTTGAAACTTTTCTCAACAGTTCGTTTTCCCCTCCAGACTGCTGGTCAGCTTTTTCATGTTTTTCCTCTCCTGCTGTGAAACTTTCTCGTCGAGGTAGGAGCAGTGGTGGTATTATCACTTTGATACGTAAAGAATATGAAAAATTTGTATCGCGTGTTGATGTTTCATACGACCATGTTCTTGTTCTAAAATTAGATAAATCACTCCTTGGAACTGTCAGTGACGTTTTTCTTGTAGCTTGCTACGTACCCCCCATCGATTCTCCGTTCTATAATTATGTGCAACATAAATGTCACTTGTTTGAAATAGAACAGTGCCTTGCAGATATTCTTGAACAATTTGGTGATGCCCTTTTTCTACTGTGCGGAGATTTTAACAGCAGAACAGCTAACCTTCAACCCAATTCTGATGTATTCCATTCTGAGCTGGAAAACACGTTGAATGACAACACTGCATTATTTGTTGATAACCGTCAGACAGAAGACTTGGTTCTTAATGCCTTTGGTAGACATCTTCTAGATCTGTGTGCTTGCTATGAACTTTTGATTTTAAACGGCTTCTGTTACCCTGATGCATCAAAGCAATTTACGTTTGTTTCTCCTAGTGGCGCAAGTGTAAATGATTACTTTATTGCTTCTCCGGACTTTGCTTCTTTATGTACAAATTTCGTTGTAGAAGAGAGAGTGGAATCAGTACATATGCCCCTTGTGCTTTCAGTAAATCGTTTGCTTACAGAAAATGATGCAGATATCTTATGTGACAGCTCCCATTGTTCTGTTGACAAGATAATATGGAACCCTGATGAAGTACATAGACTCAGTGAATCCTGTTTTTCTCCTGCGTTTTCTGACCATATAGCAGAAGCCACTGCTCAGATTGAACGATCAATCGATGATGCTTTGGACACTTTTACGTGTGCTATTAAAAATGCAGCAATGTGTATGACTAAGAGGATTTGTCCCAATAACCCTAAAGGTGTTGTCCCCACTTCTAAACAAAGTAAGCCTTGGTTCGACAAAGATTGTCGCCTGTTAAAGAAGAACGCAAGAAAAGCGTTAAGAATCTTTAATAGAAACAAGAAACTAGAACACAGATCATCATACGTACAGGAAAGGAAAAAGTATAAAACTACTCTTACAACTAAGGAAAAAGAATTCAAAAAGGAAGCTGTAGATAGACTTGTCAACAATCGACATAATTCGCAGGCATTCTGGAAAGAAATAAAGAAATGGAAACGTAAAACCAGACTAAAAAATAACATACCAAAAGAAGACTGGTTTCGTCACTTTTCTAATCTCTTAAATGACAATGCTGAACAACACGTTCACGATATTTTTGAGCCAGAGGGTAACGAAGCTGACAACTTGTTTGATCGCCTAAATATTGATATATCAGAATTAGAGGTAAAAGAAGCTATAAAACATTCAAAATCAGGAAAAGCAGCCGGACCTGATGGGTTAATAAATGAAGTTTTAAAAGTCTCACAGGATGCGATTGTCCCTTTTTTGACAAAGTATTTTAATGCATTGTTTTCCAAGGGTACGTATCCCAGTGAATGGTCTAAAGCTATCATATTTCCACTCCATAAAAAAGGAGACATTAACAATCCCGATAATTATCGTGGTATTGCTCTTTTGTCTTGCCTCAGCAAACTGTATACTTATATACTGAATAAGAGGTTGTCAGAATGGTCGAATACATACAATATTATATCTGAAACACAGGCTGGTTTCCGCAAAGATTATTCTACAATCGATCATATTTTCACATTAAATGCCTTAGTTCAGAAATATCTCGCTCTGAACAGAAAGATTTATGTAGCCTTTGTCGACTTTCAGAAAGCGTTCGACACGGTCAAGAGACACGTACTGTGGAATATTTTACTAAAGATCGGAATCGGTGGTAAAATGCTTTCAGCGCTCCAAGCAATGTACAACTCTGTGAAATTTTGCGTAAGAGATGATCTGGTTTATACCGACTATTTTGAATGCCTTCAAGGACTTAAGCAGGGCTGTTTGGCTTCTCCAACACTATTTTCTTTTATTATTAACGAATTAGCTGCTTATATAATCAATAACGGTAAACATGGCTTCCAGCTTAGACCTGACACTACTGAGTTATTTTTGCTAATGTTTGCTGATGATATTGCTTTGTTTTCATCCAGCCCGTGTGGTCTTCAAACTCAGCTAAACAACTTATTTGTAATATCGGCAGAACTCGGACTGAAAGTGAGCCTCAGTAAAACAAAAACAATGGTGTTCAGAAATGGGGGCTACTTATCAAAACATGAAAAATGGAATTATGGAACCCAAGATGTTGAAGTAGTAAACGTTTACAAATACCTCGGCCTCAACTTTACTACTCGCCTGAGCCGCAAATTGTCTGTTGAAGACATGATTACAAAAGCAAAGAAATGTGTTGTAGACATATTTAGAACCATGTGGAGAATCAATTGTACTGACCCAAAAATATTCTTTCAGCTTTTTGATGCCCAGATTGTACCAATACTGTTGTATGCGTCAGAAATTTGGGGTACTGATGAAATAGAAGAGATAGAAAAAGTACATTTATTTGCATGTAAACGGTTGCTGAATGTAGCTCTCCGTACACCAAATCTAATGGTGTATGGTGAACTTGGTCGATTTCCTCTCTTTGTTCAAGCTTCAGTACGGTGTATTTCTTATTGGCTTAGACTTTGTGCATTACCTGAAAACAGATTTTCTAACATGGCTTACCAAATGCTTAAAGAAATGGACGATAAAGAAAAGGAAACGTGGGCCACTAAAGTCAGAAGAATGTTGTGTGTAAATGGTTTTGGACATGTATGGTGTTCACAGGGTGTCGGAAACAGAGAAAGTTTCCTGAAGGAATTTAAACAACGATTGATTGATTGCGCTAAACAAAATTGGTTGTCAAAACTCTCTGACAGCAACCGATACGAACTTTACTGTAGTTTTAAAAGCTTATTGGAGCGTGAACAATATTTCGATGTTATTAATTCACATTACGTTAGAAACATGTTCACTAAATTTCGTTTGGGAATAACAGATCTGAAGTGTAACGCATATAGATACAAATCAGAAGATATCGACGTGTTACAATGTCCTTTTTGTCTAGCCTCTCAAGAAGATGAAACCCATTTTTTGTTCTTCTGCCCGATTTACGACGACCTACGTAAGAAATATCTGTCAGGTTTCAATTTGTTGTTCTACAGAACGCAGAAATTATCCATTCTCAATACCACTATTCCAACATCAACAGTGAATCTGGCCAAGTTTATTTTTTATGCCTTCAAATTCCGCAGTAACATGTTGGATCACCGTCTTTTCACGTGCGACTGTGGATAAATTCATTGTTTGATTTGTTGTCACGTATTGCTTACGGGCTGCTGGCCTACTATTCTTTCATGCGTCATCTCCCGTTATCTTGCGTAAATTTTTTGATTGTGTACGTGTGTGCTTGCTCGCGTGCGTTTATTTTTGTGTGAGCGCTTGCGCACTCACGTGTTCCATTCCTGTTTACTTGAGAGAGAGAGAGAGAGAGAGAGAGAGAGAGAGAGAGAGTTCTAAAGTATTATGTGTGTAACGACGTCACAGAAAAGCTCCACAATGATATTCATAATAACTCACTCGATTGTATGGACACAACGTCTGAACAATAAACCATCTGAAGTCTGAAGTCTGAAGTCTCTCTCTCTCTCTTTCTCTCTCTCTCTCTCTCCCTCTCTCTTTCAGGCATTGATTGTCTTCTGTTCTTTTGTGTTAACCATTTCCTCTGTCTATTTATAGCGTTTATGTATGTTTACTTTAATTCTAGATTAGTTTTGCTGATGTTATTATTGCATTTTATATGTATTTCCCTTTGTTGAGGGCCGGATGTAAAAAAAGCCATTTTGTGCTTATTCCGCTTTTTCCCTCATTAAAAAAGATTCGTTCGTTCGTTCGTTCGTTCTCTTTCTTCAGCTAGAACTCCGAAGTTCACGATTGGTGAAATGGCGTTTGCATCGTGAAGGTGGCCACATCCGTCTTCAAGGATGGTGTTTCAACATGACACCAGTGTGCACGTGTTTCATTTCCGTGTCATCCATCTCATATTCTTCTGACGATCTAGTCTTCTCCGTAAGGAAGCATGGGATTTAACGAGCGTGCAATACTGTTTTTTTTTTTTTTTTTTTTTTTTTTTTTTTTTTTTTTTTTAACGTAGGTGTTAATGCAGGGGATCTCCATTTAAAAGGCTGGTCCCAAGAGCGAGGATCGGACAGGAATTTTCACGGATGCTAACTCCGGAGAGAGAAACTCCTCCAATCTGGCGGTTTCGGGTGGGATTCGAACCTTGGACCCCGACATCAGAATCAGACGTGTATCCTCCAGGTCCACCAGGCCCCCCCGGGGGGGGGGGGGGGGGGGGGGGGGGGGGGGGATGTCAGAGAAAGAACATCACGCGCCGTGTGGATCATGTCTATTCCAGCCGAGTGCTAAGAATTCGCTGGGTTCGGGTCCAGAAGAGAGACTTCATTGTATACACACTGATCACACGTACGCCTCGGGTTTTCATGTGTTGCAGAACACTGTCTCAATGATCGTTCTCTAACAGAAACAATCCTTTATCAATGTGGCTGTTTAACAGAGAAACATTTCAGCTTTGAACTCTAGGAGAAAAAGAGTGTATTTATGTCATGAATCAGATATGAATTATACCCAAAGTAGCAAGCTAAGGAAAAAAACAAACAAACAAACATCAAAACCCTGTCGAAGTCTTCACGGGCGTGCTCTGAAAGTGATCCTTAATAAATCCTATTAACATGGATTTTAGGCTATTTCGTGTGGGATAGTCTGCAAAGTAAAACTAGTATATAATACAGGCTTTTTATATTCAACATTCGGACAAGCGGCCACTCCGTCTTTAACCAGTATTCTTTTCTAAATCACTTAAGATATACATAGCCATAGCATAGTAGGTTCATGCAGCCTTTTCCTAGAATTAATCTCTCTTCGTCGAATGCTGTTTTTTTTTTTTTCCCGATATATTTTTGTTTAGGACAGTATTCTGTTTGTTTAAATTTTGTATTTAAAGGGAAATTTTCGTAGTGAACGACTGGTGACAGAAATCGCCGTCTCAATATTACAAATCTACATAATATTTTCTGTTTCTTGTTGAATTCTCTCTCTCTCTCTCTCTCTCTCTCTCTCTCTCTCTCTCTCTCTCTCTCTCTCTCTCTCTCTCTCTGTGTTCCTTACATCGTTTCTCAACCGTTTATTCCCATCAACGCTTTTCTAATCGCTTTTTTCACCGATTATATGCATACATTTGAACGCACATTTTTTCTTACTTTTTTTTTTTTTTTTTTTTCCTTACACATCTTAATCCTGTCCCATCAAATAGCAGAATTTTGTTATTGAGCATTATTGTCATCCGCTACCTCCCTCTTTTTAATGACCCCCCCCCCCCCCCAACCTCCTTCATATTCTTTGCCCCTCCTCGTCGCGACCACATTCTCATCTCAAGTCATACACTCACTGTATCGGCAACATTTTGTGAACATTGAATTGATTTTGGCAAATGATGTCGTTTACATATTGGATTCATAGTTGTGATTTTAACCATCATTAACAGTCTTTTACGTCATATGCTTAATTCACATTCTATTGTTATTTATTTCATGCTTTTCTCTGTGGGTAGGAAGTAAAGAAGCAATTGGAACTTATTGTTCTCCCTAATTGAAAAAGAAATCGTTTGTTAAGTCATTCTCTTCTTGGCGTTTGATGGGCTTATTGGTAGCGCAACGAGTTCGTAACCAGGCGTTTCGCTTTCGAATTGCGCTTACACAGCCTAATTTTAAAACTGTTTGTTGTCCATCTTGACATGTTGTCTTTCAATTACCACCATCCCCTCCCTTCAGCAACTTTCCTTGGGACGGCTAATTTTCTCGTCTCCTTAACATCTTTGATGGGTTATACTTGAATGCAAGTAACGTAAGGTGTGTGTATGTGTGTGTGTGTGTGTGTGTGTGTGTGTGTGTGTGTGTGAGAGAGAGAGAGAGAGAGAGAGAGAGGAGAGAGAGAGAGAGAGAGAGAGGTGGAGTGAGGTTGAAAGCCAAGGAAGAGAGACATTTGAACACAGACACACAGACAAAGACACAGACACCGACACCGACACACACACACACACACACACACACACACACACACACACACACACACCAATCCATGAAAGTGTCTAAAGCCGACAGACAAACAAACAATCTCAGCCACTAGTAATGCAGACTTTAGGGCGCCAAGATGTCGCCAGTCTCTGTTCCCTGCCCCCCTACAGGCGTGGGAACCCTCAATCAAAGATAGTACAGCACACGGACCGTGCTGTCTTTGCTTCAACAACACGACAGACACATGATGTCAGACAGCAGGTGGGTCCCTTCTGTGCAGCTCGCCACGGACTTCGGCTCCGGGGTGTTCTCGGATCAAAGGGGAACTAACGGCCCGTTTCGGCGTGTCAGGTACCCTGAGAGTTACCGTATCCCTAACCGCCACCCACCCCCACCCCCGTCATTCCTACTCTCTCCACCCTGCCGTTCCTGCCCGTCCTCCTTCCCTCCCCACCCCACCATCTCCCTGCCACCCCATCCACCGGGTGCATCTACACTCACCGTCCCTCCCCACCCCACCATCTCCCTGCCACCCCATCCAGCGGGTGCATCTACACTCACCGTCCCTCCCCACCCCACCATCTCCCTGCAACCCCATCCAGCGGGTGCATCTTACCACTCACGTCCCTCCCCATCCCACCTCTCCCTGCAAAAACGCCCATCGGCGGGTGCATCTACAGTCACCGTTCCCTCCCCACCCCACCATCCCCTGCCACCCATCCAGCGGGTGCATCTACATCACCGTCCCTCCCCACCCCACCATCTCCCTGCCACCCCATCCACGGGTGCATCTAAAATCACCGTCCCTCCCCATCCCACCATCTCCCTGCCACCCCATCCAGCGGGTGCATCTAAAATCACCGTCCTTCCCCATCCCACCATCTCCCTGCCACCCCATCCAGCGGGTGCATCTAAATCACCGTCCCTCCCCACCCCACCACTCTCCCCTCCCTCTTTCACCCCCCCCCCCCCTCTCCTTTCCCGTTCACCCTCTCCCTATGCCTTTTTGTCCGCCATTTAATGTCAGGGTCATTATCAGGGGAGGGGGGGGGGGGGGGGGGGTGCGGGGAGCGAAAACAAAACAAATACAGAATTAAACAACATTCTCGCATGTGTGTTTAATCCCATTCCGTCTTTTGGAGAAGAATAGGTCATAGTGAGATGGTGGGATGGAAGACACGGAAATAAAGCACACGCACACTGGTGACGTGGTTGGACGTCATCCCAGAAGAGGGAATGTGGCTGCGAAAATGGAGGGATTACACCAAGCGAGGGTTTACGTAAGCGACTTTCAGTTGACAGACTTCAAGTCGAGCGATATTCACCCGGCATTTCACAACAGCCACATTCCACTGCATCGACATGCTATACAGGCACATGCACAGCAGGGACATACGCAACAGGGACACACACATGGCCTAGTCCCTACGCTCTGACGCCTCCTAGGCGAAACAAACTGAAACTGTTGAGGGATCAGAAATTATATTAACTGCTGACATAGAAAGTGTGTTACGGTTTGGATACAGATTCTGTGCTTTACTTTTTAATCTGAGTTAAGAATCATATATTTGGGGCTATAAATGCTTTTTCTCGTCAAATATTTCAAATTCTAGAGGTATATCTGTTATGTTTAATAACACGTTTGAATTTAAGATTTAAAAAATACACAGAGACCAAGATGGTAACTTTGTAATTAGTTTGTTTAAATATATGGAGTATGATTGGCTTCTTGTTAATTCATACGGACCTAATAGAGATAACCCAGATTTTTATGTAAACCTAAAAAATACTACAGAAAGTTTTAAAACCGGTAATATCATAGCAGTTGGAGACTGGAACCTTGTGTTAGATCCTTCCATTGATTATTATAACTATAAGCATAATAACAATCCCAAAGCTCACGATGTAGTTTTGAATATGATCGACGAACTGCAGTTATCAGATATATGGAGAGAATGTAACCGCACACGGCGAAAGATGAGCCCTCTTAAACAAAGTAGATTAGACTTTTTCTTAATTTCTGAATATGATTTTTTTATGTGGAAGATCCTAACATCCACAATGGATATCGATCGGATCACTCCATGGTTAGCTCAAAGTTAGAATTTAGTAAACAAACCATTCATAAATCATATTGGAAATTTAACAATCTCTGCTCTGAGAACGTAAAGTTTTAGATGAAATTAATGAGGTAATTGATAACGTTACTGAAGAATATGCTGCTGCTCATTATGACAGAGCACAAACTGCAGGATCTGTCTAAAGCTGATGTGCAGCTAACGGTGCCTGTCAACGTTTTCCTGGATTTCTTGTTATTGAAAGTCAAAGCAAAAACGATTGCATATATGCAACAATGAAAACAAAGAGAAGAAACGGAGTGCAGTTTAGAACTTCAAATAGCAGAAATGGAAGAAAAGGAAAATAAAACTGAGGACGATATGCAGAAATTAAATTGCTTTAGCAGAGAATTAACTACGTCAAGAGATGATAAAAATGCAAGGAACTTTAGTAAGATCAAAAGCAAGATGGGTGGCCGAGGGTGAAAAGGTAACTAAATATTTTTGTTATCTAGAAAATACACTTCGTTAGTAAATATATGTCTAAACTAGTAACTGGTGACAGGATAGTGTACAAATCCGATGAAATCCTGATGGAAGTGAAAGCATTTTATGAAAACCTGTACACAGAGAGAAAAGTGGAAGAATGTGAGATCACGGACATAGCTGAAGAAATGCCAAAATTAACAGAGGAAGAACGAAAATCGCTTGAGGAAGCAGGATGTGCTCTTAAAAACATGCAGAACGGGAAAAGTCCTGGTTTAGACGGATTCACATCGGGATTTTTTAAAAAGTATTCTGGAAACAGCTGGGTGTTTTTGTAGTTAGAGCTTTGAACCACTCATTTCAAAAAGAGGAATTATCCAATACGCAACAAGAAGGAATAATTATGTGCATCCCCAAAGGAAACAAACGTAAAGAATTCATAAAAAACTAGAAACCAATATCTTTGCTCAGTGTTATCTATAAGATAGGTCCTTCTTGCATAGCTAATCGTATTAAAACTGTTCTTCTCAAATTAATCAGTGACGATCGAACGGGGTTCATGACAAATAGATATATAGGGGACAACATTAGATTAATCTATGATTTAATACATTACTGAAAAACAAAGAAACTCCCAGGCATGCTGATCTCCATAGATTTTGAAAAGGCGTTCGATTCCTTGAATTGGTCATTTATGCTGAAGGTATTAAAATCATTTCGACTTGGTGGAGATATATGTCGCTGGATCACGACCTTTCATAAGGAAATAATTAAGTCCTCTGTAATAGTAAACACTCAGAGCTCAGCATAGTTTGAAATACCAAGAGGATGTCGACAAGGTGACCCCATATTTCCCTATTTATTTATATTGTCCGAAGAAGTACTAGCTATTATGGTCAGGCAAAATAAAAACATTAAGAGAATACACATTAACCAAATGAACACAAGCTCTCTCAGTTTGCAGACGATACACAGTTGACAAACGAAGGGGACAGCACATCATCTGAACATTCAATAGAGACTTTAAACAAATTTGCAAAAGTATCTGGGTTGTATATAAACATTGAAAAATAAAGGCAGTTTGGCTGGGAAGCAAAGTGTTTTCAAAGACAAGATATCTGCCCCACCTAAAAATAGACTGGAATCCGAAACAGTTTCAGATCCTCGGAATGTGGTTCACCCGGAACTATTACACTGCATAGAACTGAATTACAATGACAAATTTCTTGAAATAAAATCATTATTCAACGCCTGGAGTAAGAGAGTTATTACGCCTCTGAGCAGAGTGCCGTTTTCAAATCACTGATTATCTCAAAATTGATATACCTTTGAATCTTGCTACCTAGCCCACCGAACAGCTTTATGGATAAACTTCAAAAGCAATGCTTTCAAATTCGTATGGAATAACAGACAAGACAGGATAGCCCGAAAAACAACAGTTAAAAACGGAAGAAACCGAGGATTAGGAATACTTCACTTAAACACATGACAATGGCACTGAAACTTACATGGATCGGAACACTTAAATTTAGTAATCATAAATGAAAGTCTGTGAGGGGGAAAAAACGTATCCTTCGGTAAAAGATCTTGAGAAATATGGCTATGCTTTACCAGTTAACCAAAAGGAGACTAATGCCTTTTGAAATGACACTTTCGAAGCATATGACATTCTTGATAATAAAGTACGTATTGAGGATCAGAGCGAATTCCTGGCTGAAAACATTTTAAACAATAAAAACATTAAACTAGACGGGAAGACTATATATTTTAACGAATGGATAGTCAAAGGTGTATATCGTATTTCGGATTTGATAAACCAAGCAGGGTCATTCAT